>CABFOQ010032017.1:7478-18912 GCA_900660455.1 Gephyroberyx darwinii
ACGGGTTCTCTAAAGAGCTACATTTGTATAGATCTGAGCACAGTTTGATCGGGTCCTGTTGCCTCTCATGAGTCGGCTAGGCCTTGGTAAGCTGGCCCTTGATCCCTCCACTGGTGCATTTATACCAAATACCGGATCTGCTTGGCTGGCCGGCCGGCTGTTCGACTAAATTTAGCCAATACGGTGCCGCAATACCAGACTGTAGGACCCCTGACGGTCCTTTGCAGGCTTCCAGTTTCGCTACCAATCATGCTGGTGCAGGCATTTATCACTTGGACCGAATTAGATCAGGAAAAATGTTAGTCAAAAGCCACTCAGCAATTTTGTTAAAGTGGATGTTCACAAAATATAGTGTGCAGGAATATTTATACATTAACTCAGGGGCTCTGAGTGTTTCACACACATTACGGATGCTTTTATGATGCTACCTTATTGTTGTGTGCTTAGTCTAAACCCCTACAGAGTGCATCAACTCCACCTAGTGTTACTGGAACATGTTCTCTATTTTCCTAATGCCATCATTTCCTCGCCACCCAGTATGCATAAGTACTGCTACTTCAAGGCCTATAATTACTTACTCAGCCTACTAAACTTGCAAAATTCTTCCCCATGCGCAACAGCATCTGCTTATTGTTTCGATGATCACTGGACTCGGTTCATAATCAAGAGAAATGTTTTCTCGAGTCTTATTATTATGCAGTTAATGCAGGCCAGGCTGTCAAGAACAAGCTAACTCCTCTGCTGCACAAATAATGTTTTGTTTTCTTCTAATTAAGCTGCATAGCACTATCAATGGCTGGCATTTTCCTGTTTCTTTAATGTACAGTAGCTTCCCAAGTTATCCCATGCGTGTCATTTTGTAGATCTTACATAATGCATCATTTTGCTCTTCCATAACATTTTGAAAAAACTGCAAAAGATGATTTGCTGTGCTATGTACAACAAAATGCAAAAAGAGTTCAAGATTTTGCTCATTTCCAACCAAGGGGAGTTTGTTTTACATGCAACTCATACAATACATACCACCATCAACAAAAAGACCATACATCTATAACAATGAATAAACAATACAGGGTCAACATCATCATTTTACACTATTTTTCATGGTTCAGCTTTGAGGAGAGAAGGATGGAGTCCATGTAAGGGAGCTAAAATAATTCCCCTGGCCTGTCTGAGGATGGATACATCACGTGGTCTGAAGAGATGGGTGCTGCCTCACACCCGTGACCTTTACAGTTTCTATGACTCCCTCAAATAAACCGGCAAAACCAAAAAGGTCGGGGAGGGTGAAGGGCCAGTGAACCTAAATAAATTGTTCGGCCAGGACAGGTATTCCACATAACCTCTACAAAGTGCACCAACATAATGAAGCCACATTGGGTAAAAGTAGGGTTACGGGCTGAATAATGCTGCCTACAGACCATGCGACTTTTAAAATTGCAGCAGACTCTGAAAATGGAAAGCATTTTACACAAATCAACACATTTATTCTTCGCGTTGCATGGGCGCAAAAACTTTGATCCAGTTTGATCCAACAGGTCTGTAACTTGACTGGGAGGTGAGAGAAAGAGCCGTCAACACTAAGATTAGCAATGCTGACTATAGGAGCCAATATCTGGAGCCAGGAGCCTGCTTAAGAGCCCAGCATGATAAAAAAACAAAAATACCCCAGCGAACATTTTCACGTTTAATCGGTGTTGATATGACGTTCAAAGCTGCTTTGCTGCATTGCTTTGTGAAATCAGGACCTAAATATCTCCCTCATATCAGTTCAAAACCGTTTTAGTTTTTAGGGCGTGCAAAGATTGAGCAACTGGGAGAAGAAGAACTATACCGCAGCAGGATTAAGGTGGTCTCAGGCTGAGCAATTTTTTTTTTCAGAAACATGAAAAGACTGAATGAGCATTTCACACTGTGCAGCGGTGCATGGAGTACTGGCTTGTCTTGGTTGAATGCACTACGTGATGAAACCCAACTACAAATGCCCTCCCAAGTTTCATGTTTCTGTGAAACTGATTTTGCTCCTGCTTTATGTGCTATTTGTTTCATGCTTTTTCTTTCTTTTTCTTTTTTTTTTCTTCCAATTTTTATCAATGAATGCACTACTGCAGTTTTGTATCATACACCCCAGGTGGGTCGATTTTTCAGGGAGAGGCAGTCTGTTAAAACATATAGCACCCCCCCACCCCCTTCACGAATCTGATTAAAGAATATCTCAGGCCTCCACAAATGTCATTTGCAAATGTACAGGGGACAAAAGCAATTAGAGGCAACTTTTCTCTCTCTAACACAAGCAAGTCCTGACTGTCTCTTTCATTCTTTGTCTTGCAGTGTGAAAAAAAATAATCTTTTGTTTCCCAAATCCCACTCTAATTGCTTCTGAAAGATGAATTGTGCTGTTAATTGGAATTGAAATGCCGAACATTTTAATAAGCCTTTGCGTGCATTTTGACACCATGCTCATTTTTCATGAGCCAAAGCTACTTTTTAGGTTTAGCCCCACTGGTCATTTCCAATTAATTCACTCTAATTGGCTCCCACGCCCAGAGTGTCAAAATAAGTAAATCCAATATTTATTCTTCCATATTGGCCACTTGCAGCTTTTCTGTAGCTTGCTTCCTGCAAGGGGAAAAAAAATGTCCCTTGGCATTTATTACAAATGCAGTGAAGTAGTGTTCGTAATCATGAGTCACCCCCCCATTAACTTTATTGGTGGTAATTTACCAGCAAATTCTACAAATGTTTTAGTTGATATTCAGCCATAGCGCAAAAGATGACAAAAGTTAAAACTTTTTTGATTGGTTTTTTTTTAGTAACTGAAAAAATTAAATGTGTAATAATACTGTAACTACTATCCTTGCAACGCTTATGATGCAAATCCAAAATGTGACCGGGACTGTGGGACAGCTTTATTTTTAGAACAGTCGGCATTAAGAAGGACATAAGCTTTTAAAACCATTTCAGGCTCATTCAGGCGGTGTTTTCTTTGTTGGTTTTTTTTTTGGTCTTGAATCTACAAACACACTGCGTGCACAAGCAAATGTACAAATAATAAAGAAACAAGAGGTCTTTTTTAGGCATTACGGGTGACAATCTGGTACGGATGTCCAGAACCACTCGGCAGGCGTTTTCCTGCTGGCTGGCAAAACACAGTATCTGGCCATAGACTCCTGCTGGCTAACACAATGTAATCCATCTGTCTCTTCCTCTCTACACTCCCAAGACTCAAAAACACTTTATCCCCTCCATTTGATCAGTGTATCTTAACACAACCAGCTGTCTTATCCAAAACATTACACACACATGCAGTATACACACACACACGCACACACACACTCACACCTTGCTCTAAAGCCCCAAAGCTATAAAGCACAAACTATGAATAGCTCTTAATACAAATTCCAATTTGGTTGTTGGTATAGCAACAGGTTTACAATGCCTGTAAGAATTCGGTGGCCTCAATAATCAAACATTTATGCAAACATCGACAGTAACAAATGATCTTAAATCGCATGTGGAAATTTTAATCATAATTCTTGTTATAATTCATGTTCTTAGCTCTTGGATACTTTTTTTTTCTTAAAGTGATGGGTATACACTTTTATTATAACACATAATGCAGTTGTTTTTCACAGTGAAAGCCTATGGTCCGCCATCCCTCATTACAATGTATGTCCACTGAATAGGGGAAAACAGTGTTGGTGGGTGTTGGTGGGTGTGGGTGCAATAGCATCCAAACCCGGGTAGGGGCGGTCCCTTTTGCCCAAATTCCCCTCTCACACGAAGCCAACATTTACAAAGGGAAGTCCAATCATCTGATGGAAAAAGCTAAGAGGGTCAAGGGGCAATGGAACGATCAGGCGGAAGGGCACTTCGATGTTTTAATTTTTCCTGAATGTCACATCTGAGTAGGGTGAGTGCTTTTTCAATATAAGGGACAGACGAAAGGGACAATTTCACATTTTATCACGCTGGCCTTGAGGAAGAAACCCAGCCTATTTGATGGGCTGTTGTCAGACCTGTGTGGTGTTGATGTTGGAGAGATGTGATTGCCCTTTTAGAATAATGTTAGAGAGAAAAAAATTGCGAGTGATTCAAGGCCAAAGCCTTGCTATTCACCGGGCTCAGTTCATTGTTCAATCAAAAACATAGTCAGAGATGACTCATTTGGGTATGGCTATGGTTTCAAAGATGTAATCTACTCTATATTATGAACATGATATAACATGAATTCTGTTTCAGGGAGGATTTTTCCATTTATGGAAAAATGGAACTTTCTTGCAACAAGTCTGCAGTGTACAGAAAATTTTGACAGCAAGATGAGCTTATTTTAGCCAGATGGTGAAAAGCAGTGGCCCAGTGGATAATTAGGTTAAAAGGAGGCCAACAGGGTGACCCATGGTCCATGATGGTACAGGTTCACAGAGCCTTTTGCAAGGACGAGCATATTCAACTGACACTCTTATTCAGAGTAACTTTCAATGTGTATAGGTTACTTAGAACGCCAAAGAAAGCAAGAGGTCAGTCCATTTTGCTTGAGCTTCCCAAGTGGCCATTCAGCCAACATTTCCAAAGCGTCGTGAAATGAGCTGCAGCCAAAGCTAAGATGGGCAATCAATGGCAATCAATAATCAGTATGAAGGACACTTGTACACTTTAATTTAGCCTAAAATCACACCTGAGGAGAGCTATTGCTTTTAAAGGGACTATTTTATGGCAGTGGCCTTGACAGTCAAACCCATGCCATTTGATGGGCTGTTTTCAAACCTATTATGAATGATGGAGAGTTGTGGTTGTGGTGTGGTCATCTCATTTTATCATACATGACTATAATATGACATGACATAAGCTTTGATCAGGATGAAAAATTCAAGGTTGGGCTCCTAAGCTTGAGGAGGTCCTCAAGCCCCACAGATTGACTATAATATACCTGTGGGGGTTTGATAGGATCAATACCCATGCCTCAACGATTACTTGAGGCCAGGCTCTGAGATTTCTGCTTTGAAAACACACTTTCCGGCTCGTGCTCTGTTATGGAACAAAAACTCCCCACCCCTCATGCGCCTTCCTTATTTATGTCCATTACAGGCCACCGTAAGCTGTGCCAGAGACCTATCGATGTCCATGGTAGAGTCACTGATAGAGGTCGATAAGTCAAGCCCCTTTACTTTTTCTCAATAGTTATGTAATTATCTGACATTCGGTCTGGCTGCAGCAACTGGCTTTTTCTAACCTTTTCTTAATAACATCCAATCAAAACTGACTCGCCCCATCTCGTTCCTTTGATGGGAAATAGACTCGCTTCATGATTTTACAGCAAAATGAACCAATTTCACCCGACTGCTTTCCAACACATTCTCCATTCTGCATAAGAACCCCTTTAGGTCACAGAAAGACAATGCCAGTGTACCAAGACGTACTGTTTATTGTCCCCCCCCTCCCTAAATTTCCACTCCGCTCTTGGCAGCTACCATGAGATGTTTTGGTATTCAAGCCAGGGAGGAGAGCAAGATCACTCAAGTCGTGTCTGACAGCGGGTTATTGATCTGGTGGCAATTTTATCCTTGCATCAGGAGAAACAAACGGCCCCTCTAATTCTCAGCGTGACCAAATCCTATCGCCCCGGCACATCTGTAATCTGCTGGTTGGCAAGGGATCGGCTGGGGGTTGTACATGGTCGAGACGCGAACACAATGTTTTGCCAGTTGCCATTAAGGCGGCAGGGCTAAGGTATACCTTCATTCATTCATAACTCTTCACTTTATGAGATCAGCCTCTGTAAATTCCCCTTGGGGCTCTGCTGCTCCTAGAGATTAACCTGTAATGGAGCAGACGCAAGCGCATACGTCTAACTGTGCAGCGCACACACAGCAAAGATACTTACCGCGTTTGGCAAAATCTACACTCCCACATTTAGATTTACCAACTCCGGTGCAGATGTTCCTCTCCTCATGTTCTGTCGCTTTGCACTTATGATTATTAACTTCCATGATGGATTCCTGCTCTTTTGATTTTGTTTGCACAATTTTTCCTTAAAGCTTTTACAAATGTTGACCTAATTGGACCGAGAGAACTCATTTGGTAAGAGCGTACTGTGTTAAAACTGAATGAAAATGGCATTGTAAGAAGACATTTCATTGAACTTACTGTTTCTGCTTCAGAGTAATTTGGAGCTAAATCCTTGGAGAGGTACATCAAATGCAAAAAAGGATAGAGAGATGATCTGAATATAAGATAGCAAGAGTGTGGTGACGCTGTTGGGGTTATTTCTAAGAAACGTTGCATATTAAGACTACATGGCTGTTTATAATCTCCCCAATTATTTTGGAATCCTGAAAAGGGAGGCCCGTCTACCACAAGGACTGTAGTTTCACATCATTTCACATTTCACATCAAAAATAGTAAAAAAAAACAAACATATTGCATCAAAAACCTGTTGCATCAAACCCAAAAATAGATGGATGACTCACTATGAAGATGTCAATGTCAAAACCTTATCTTTGTACACTGCCACATATGCTCGTCTTACATCTGTAATATTCACATATGGGCTTCAGACCCAGAAGGACCACATGCGGCTACAATACATTTTCTAATACGATTGTTTTTTTTTCTCTGGCTAAATGCATATCCCCTTCCACAACCACACATTTATTTCCCCTCCTTGATATTAGATCAAGTCCAGCTCAATGTGGTAGGCTATTTGATGGGGATACAAAATTGTCTGCCTCACCATTCCCCAGCTTGCCCAGTTCCTAGCAACCAACAAGATTAGGCTGTCTGCTTCTCAGTGAGTAGTAAAGGCCCAGAGTGCAGGCAGATACAATAATCATATTATACAGACTTAATGCATGCATCCAAGTAAAGGAGATAAATGCATACAGTATGTGTGTGCACACACAACTGATAATGCAGTGGTTTAAATGAAGATCTGAAATATAAGGAATAACGCCTCCTTTTTAGGCTGACATAAATCTTTCTGTCATAAATTCAAAGCATGCATCATAGTAAGTAGTATCAAACTGATGTAAGTTACATGAGGATAGGGTCTTTTAAAGGAGGATGGGTCACCTTACCCAATATGTGACGAGAGGACTTCACAAGTTAAAGGTGAAAAACAAAATCCATTGAATATTCAATATCAACCTAACTCTGGTTTTTACATGTAGGTGGAGAGCGTAATAGCAGTAGCGCTAGCTATTGTCGCCAGTGGAGAAAAGTCATGCCCCTTACTCATAACACAATATGTATTGTGGCTGCATTGCATTCTGGTCAGCTCTAAGGCTGGATGGTTAGTTAATTTTATTGACTAGTGTCTAAACCTGCCAGACTTGTTTAGGGGATTGTTAAAACAGACATACAATTTGACAAAAAAGAATGAACTTTCAATGGCAGAAGATCTCTCTTCGTGCGAGAGTTCAAGCTAACTTGTTTTGTTGACACAGGAAGTGAGTGAAGTTAGCCAGAGAGCTAAAGTTTTGCACTGTTGATTCATAATGATGAAGATAGAGATTTTGTTTTCAAAAGTTATGAATCTACAGGCATGAAAACCAATACCAATTTTGGATTAGTAAAAGGTCTATCGTCATACTTTGGATAATGATAGTTGCGTACAATTACTTGGACAGAGCTGACTGTTATCTACCAGAGACACAGAGATGATTCAGCATATCTCAGCATCTGGCCAAGTAATCCTTGAGTCATTGGCATTGATCAGCAACTCTATCAACCCCCGCAGTAAAAACCTCACTTACTTAACTTTTAAGTGGGAAAAGCATAAATGTTCCTTCACTAATCAAATGTATACTATTGCCTGACTTTTATGCACATACTCCTACAGTACACATAGAAAAAATGGAGATTTCTTTTACTTCTATTGTATCTGTGGAAGCCCCCAGCCGTGGTTGGCAGGCTACATATCCAGACAGGTGCTTCACAGTCAATGCCCAGCGCCAATCAGAGAGCAAGTTTAAGCCCTTCATCAATCAAGCCACCCTCCATTAGAGAGGCTGTCTTCACTGCAGGTACAATAGTACATCTTTGTCTAGACTGTACCTCTGCAGTCTCTATCATACATATTCATTCAAGAGTCAATCTGTCACACAGAATACGACTAGCATCAATTGCAACTATTCATGCAAAGTCATTACATTTATAGTTCCCTATTTAGTTCCCTATCTTTGACAATGGTTTGGCTAGGTGAAAAAGTATTTTGAGTTTTTTGTGGTGGTTACAGTGAAGGGAAACAACAAAGTGAGGAGAGAGCTGCAGGTATAAGCATCAGCTCTGGGATGCTCTTCCTTCCTACAACTAGCAACATCCTTAAATGCATCATCACTCTGTGACGTTCAATACATTCCAGGAGTTATTTTGTAATTGTTACCTTTTTATTGTACCCACTTTCCCTCAACCTGCCTTGCCTGCTTCAACTTCAGTTGGTGATTTCCTACATTTCCCAGAATGCCTTTGAACAACCCCAGAGAACAGGCGTGGACTTGTTTTACTATTTTCAATAACTTGTGAAGCAAACACATAAAAGCATATTGATGAATGTATTTGTGATTACTGGAAGAAGAACAATTTACAACCACTGGTTGTAAGTATTTGAGGAAATATTTTTCTCAAATACGATCCCAAAAACGATCTCCAGTTCATATGGGGAACACGCTATTGGAATTTGAATGTGTTCATAAAGCAGTGGCTGTAAATTGTTCTTCCTCTTCCAGTAATCACAAATATATATTTTTTTCTCTATTCTTTTTTCCCTTGTTTGCTTCACAAGTTATTCAAGGTGGGTAAAAAATCCACTGAATATTCAACATCAAGCTAACTTGACTATGATTTTTACATGTAGGTGGAGCGAGCGCTAGCTGTTTTTGCCAGTGGGAGGGAGAGTCCCTCCCCTTATTCAAAACACAACATGTCTTGTGGCTGCAATGCATTCTGGTCTATTGAGGCTGCTGTCTGTAGAGAAATTGGTATATTTGCCTCTTCTACCATGGATTTCTCCCTGTATGGTTATTGAACGTTAATGCAAAATGGTGAGTCTAGAACAAAGGCCATTGTTCTTTGATTCTGAAGGACTGACACCAAAACCTGACATTTACCATCGATGTTGAAGATTTGCTGTTGAACTGCATTGTAGCTGCAATGGAAATATCGACGTGACATCACGTTGTCAGCGGTTTCTCAGTTATCCACAAGAATATCGCCAATAGCCGTCTTAACAGTGTTAAGAGTGTTTTAAGGTGGATTTGTGTTAGTTTTTACTCTGCAAGGCTCAGCAGCTTACCTGATTAACATCATTTCATCCTCTAGTCTTTTTTCCATCTGTATTGTTGACGGATGAATAAACTGAGGAGATGTCTGTGTAATGTCAGCGTAATGTCATTTAGAAAACCGAATGAATTAGAGGAGATATTAGCCTTATATTGAATTTAGCAAACATGTTGCACATTTGTGGCAGCTTTATGAATGCGTGTGGTGTGTCACTGTTTATCGGAGAGCCTTTTCGTATTCCAACATTCTGTTGTCAGTTCAACCCGAATGCTGCTGCTGTCTGCAGAATTTCCTATCTTTGGGAAAAAACTCCTCCTGTCTAATCCAGTGGGCTACAACGCTGAATGTACAGCAGGGTGGAAAAGATAACTTCTCTCAGGGGAGGCTGCCAGGCTCTTGATCACTTTCCCTCTTCATCTTTGTTCTCATTCAAATTTATGAATAGAAATGCAGTTAAAAAAAAGTTTGTTTTATCTAGTGTGGATTAGTTTTAACTTCAATGGGATGATGCGTCATAGACTTGCCCGCTGAAGTGGATTAACGCAGTGTGTGATGACAGTATCGTGGAGGTGTATCTTCAAAGTGCATTCAAAGTCACCTTTTATTCGTGTAAGCCAATAGTCAAGCTTTTCGACCCAACAGCTTAACCCTGCTAAATCGACAGCTAACGTTCGTCTGATGGAAGAACCGAATGCTGAAAAAGACATGAAAATGCACTGCTAGAAGCTGTAAATTTACGACTAGGGGTTTTTCTTTTACATAATCATAAATACTGATGAAATCAGCTAAAATGGCCATTGAAAGTGAACAATCTCTTTGATAACAAATTGTGGAGGGAGCGTATTCTACACTGTGAAGTAGAGGTTGACTGATTTACTGGTCTATAATTAAGGCTGATGAGAAGTTATAAGCGCCTGTTACACGTTTTGTGACATGGCATGGCATGGCATTACTGCCAGCCATTGAGAAATCACTGAAAAGTGCAATTCTAATTCTGGAAAATCTATGTTTTGGGCACATTTCATCCTTTAGTTTGTGCACATTCTTCAACTAGTTTATGCCCTGTGGTACTGCACTGATCTCACTCATCTTGCTGTACACTCACAGCATGTCTGGTCCTCCCACACAGAGACTGTGAGGCTTGTTAAGTTCATCTACCATGCCCCGAGTCCAAACTTCATTTAATGTATAAAATCCCCAATCTTTCTGTGTAAAATCCGAGACCGTAATTGATCCCTCCAGACTTAAGCAAGTGTTGCATTTCTCATTGTCTCAGAGCTAAACTATTAACCATCAGGACAACCAAGGTCATTGGGAGGCAGTGCTGTTGGTCTGTTCATCAGGGCCGAACGGTCATTTTGGGGACCTAGACAACATTTGGGAAAAATCCAGAAAGAGATATTTCAAAATAATGTTACTATATAATTAATGTGAGCCTAATTTTTGCATTATTTTTTTTAAATCCATTGAATTTAAACTGTTATAAAATAAATGCCCAGACAAGTGTGAAAAGTGAAAAGCATTAATAAATAAATTTTAACAAAGTAGGGGAAAATACTGATCAATCCTGGTACACATGCATATTTACGTGGGCTGGCTGTAGACCCCACTGCCATTAAGATTTTAGCAACATCTTCACCTGTAGCATATAGTGGCCCAGTTGACTGTCCTTATACATCACACCAACCAATGGCTTCAAATCCAGACAAAGAAATTACTGTTTAGAAATGGTATAGAAATTTGAAATAGAAAATAAATAAAAAATGAAAAAAATAACTACATCTCTCCCCTCTGGGCATTTTGACATGAAATGACTTGAAGCTCTCACACATCACATTTCAGAGAAAGGATTGTCATGATTTGCATTAGAGAATAAGACCTTCGTTCTTCAGTCCACTCACTCACTCACTCACTCACTCACTCACTCACTTATTCATTCATGTAGATCTTATGTGAAGAGATGTTGATTTTCTGAACTTCCAGAGGATGTTGTCCCAGAATCTTAGAAGAAAGTCAGCATAAACCCAGACAACAACACTGCCTGATTTAACAATCTCAGCCAGAGCCCCTCAATACAAGGAGGAAATATATGAGCTTCTCTGTTGTGGGGTTGCATTGCAGAAAGAGAGCTTCAAGTCGTTTCATGTAAAAATAC
>CABFOQ010032027.1:8956-33701 GCA_900660455.1 Gephyroberyx darwinii
TGTGTACACATACCTGACAGTATCCTCATAATGGCTTCCTCCTGTCCTGGTCTAAATGACTGATAGCCAAAGTCTTTCAAAGCCGCATACACTTCAGCAGGCGTTGCTACACAGACACACACACAAGTTTATGATTTATTTGTGCATACTCATTTTTGTACTCATTTTTGTGCATGTGTACTTTTACTTATTCTGTACAAACAAATGTACACACATACACATGTATATATGCATGTATATTATAGCGTATGCATTGAGTGTACTGTGTGTTTACCCTGGACTTTTCCATCGTCTCCCAGACTATATAATGGTTCCATGGGTGGTGGAGGGGCGGGGCGTTCATAGTCAGGACGAATCACGTTCAACAACACCTCATCGTTGTGTTTGCCATCCACTTCCACTTCCTGCTGCTCCTTTTTGGTACTGGGAGGAGCCACTGGAATACGCAAACGCAATAGGATTCACACACATATTAACAAATGCAGCAAGTTCTCTCAAAAATGACACAATTTTCAAAGTTTGAGGTGTTTTTTGGAGTAAAATTGCAGGAATTGGTAAAGATCGGGGGGAAAATGGTAATTTTACGACTACCAAAAAGTCATAAATAATTACTTCCTGTGATAATAAGCATAGGTCTACTCCATATCACAGTAACTAGTAACTCATCTTTTTATTCTGTGAGCTGAAAAAACATTGGCTCAAAATTACAACAAAGGAAGTACAGTACAGTAACCACCAAATAACATCAGTCCATTTCTATATGTTTGTTAATGAAACGGTACAGTTTCATAATTTATGTTTCAGGTAGACTTTGTTCTTCTGACTTCTAACAATATGCAAAACAAAGGCTCATGATGAATGGAAACTAATAATGCAGGTAAAATGAAAAACAAACCACTCAACTTATTACACCTATAGGAGCAAATAAAACTCACATGAAACTACAGCTCATCAAACTCTTCTGCTTGCTGTCTAAAGCTTATGTTGCTGTTGGTAGTAGTTTGTTGACATATGGTTTGATTGAACCATTTAATGTGAAAAAGTGTGATTATTGGCCAAAATGACAAGATAGATATTAAGCAGGTATTAAGCCCTGAAGCCAACTGGTAAGTCAGGAAAGTAAGCAGCGTAAACTCAACAGACATACCCAGCGAATCGGATCGCAGGGTTCCTGTTGCCCTGGCAACCTCCTCCAGAGTGGGCAGTTCAAATGGCTCTTCTACAGCTGACTGGTCCTCAGACACAGGAGTGGGAGGGGGAGGGGCTACAAAACAGAGGTCAGAGACATTTGGTGTTATCAATACCAAGAATTCAGAGTTGATGCTCAAGCTAAAGCTGAGGAATAAGTATGGGTAATACATGAACAGATTAGACGATAACCTACATACACCCAAGACATTGCTTGTCTTACAGTGATTTACTTTACTACTTACTACTTTACTACTGTAGACCTGATATGGTAAGATAAATTGGTTTTCATTCCTGGCTGGTAACAGCAATCTAGCTCATTCTATAGGTCAACTTGCTGTCTTGCTGGCTGTCACTTACAGACTGAAATTAATGGAAATCTTCTGTTACCTTCTCCAAAAAATGTTTTGGATGTGGATGTGTCGTTTTTTTAAACTATCCTGTACATGCATTTCATTTGGAAAGTTAACCTCTAAAAAAGGAAATTGATAGTCATCCTCCTTATGTGTGTGTCTCTCTCTCTTACCTCGTCCCTTGCAGTCGTTGGCCCAGTGTCCTGTGCCTCCACACTTGTAGCAGGTATCACCTTGGCGGTTGAAGCCCCCTCTGAAGCCCCCTCTCCTCCCTCTGCCAAAATACCCACCACCGCCACCAAAACGCTCCCCTTTCAGCTGAAACTTCTCCATGTACAACTGAAATATACACACACACACACAGAAGATTTGTCAACTTACAATGAATGAGCAGTGTGTGGTTCACGTATGGTGTTGGTTAGGATCCAACATGTGGCCTATTGGTTACAAGCCTGTCTCTCTGAACACTAGGCCAATCTAGGGTTTGTTTTGTATGACTGACTCAAGTCTAATAATCAGCATGTAAACGTCACATTTCTCTCACTCACACACACACACACACGCACGCACACACACACACACACACCTTACCTGTTTGCGTCGAGCAGCCCCTCTCAATGCAAATCCTTTAACGTGAGATTTCTTCTTCAGGTTAATCTTCACAAAGTTACTCTCTGAGTTTTTCGAGGTTCTGTGCAAATAAAGTAATTTTACATCGGTAATCAATACATAGATAGATAGAGTACTTTTACTGACATTGACAATGTTGGCTATGGTAGACAATTACTAATAAAATGTAATCGTAGTACAGAAAAGATTGCAGGTTAATCTGATCCCATATCCTGTTTCTGTAGAACTTTATATTTGCCATCCCTCTGCCACAAGGACAGAGATCTTACTTCTAGGATGTAACCAATCAGAAACTACTGTAAGCAATCTTACCAGCAAACAATCCAATCAGCTAAAAACACCACTGTTATATTTTGAAACTGAATAATTGGTATTGGGCTTTGGACAGAAGATGTCGGTCTCACGTGGCTCTGATGGGCTGTGTGTAGCGGGATCTTTTGGTTCCGATTTCCTCCTCCACTTCTCCTAACAAGTTCTCCTGGGGAACCTTGACACGAAAAATACTGTACTTGGTAATCAATACTTTTTTAATACGTCCATACTATAATAGACAGTATACAGTAAAGAAGAAAGAAAGAAAGAAACTGCCTTACCTTATCTGGTACCCTGGTTTCTTTCTCCTCTTCTCCCTCACTGTCTCCCTTCTTGGCTCTCCTCTTCCTCCCTCCTTCTTGGGCTGGGTTAGGGTTTACATCAGAGCTTTCCTCCTTCTTTTTGCCGTTCCTCCGCCTCTTCTTCACCCCTCCATCTTCTATCATCTCTCCTCCCGTGTTCTCTCCCTCTCTCTGCCTCTTCCTCCCTCTTTTCTTTGCACCTTTGGTTTCGGGCTTAGTCTCGCCATCATCTTCTGGTATTGGAGGTGGCATCTGTCCTCTTTCACCTCCCTCCTCCATCTCTCTGTCTTCTGCTCCTCCTATATCTTTTCTAGTGCGGCGTGCAGCAGGTTTAGGTGTAGCATTGCTGCCTATTTTGTCCCTAGTACAGGTCTTCAACCCTTCATCTCTTCCCAAGCCTATTGCCCTTTTTCTTTCCAACACTTCGTCTCCTTCCATTTCTCTTTTTCCTCCTCTTTCGTCTCCTCCTCCTTCCCTTTCTCCTACCCCTCGTACTTCTGCTTCTCTTCCCACCTCTCCCTCTCCTCTTTCCCCTCTTTTTCTCTCCAGTTCGATCACTTTGTTGCCTGCTCCAGGCTTCTCCCCTTCCTCCACCTCTCCAAATACCTGACACCTCTCCAGCCAGTCTCTGTCCACCAAACTCAGCCTGCTAACAAGAGAGGGCTTGCCTCCAACGCCTGCACCTCCTATTCCTCCTCTAAAACCTTTACAAAATTGCCTGCCTTCGTGTAAGCTCCCCAAAGCCCCGGCACCTGTACCCCCTATACCTCCTTGTAAAGTTCCTAAAGTTTCAACATCTCCTTTTATGTCTCCTGAAGCTCCTATACTTTCATTTAATTTCCCTGAAGCTCCTACATCTCCTCTTAAAGTTCCTATATTTCCTGGGGGAGATGGTGCTGGGACCGGGGCAAAGGATGTGGCTGGAGAGAGAGCTAAACCAGAAGCATGGTGACTACCACAACTAATACCCACCCCAATACTACTATTACCACTATTATTACTAGTGCTACAACCATTGGTGGCATTAGCTGGTTCAGACTTGCTGTCAGATTCAAATGGTTTAAACGGTTCTTCAGGCTCCAATGGACAGAGCGTCTCTTTAGCCAGGGGCCCTGGGCAGGTTTTAGCTCTTCTATAAAGAGAAACACAATTACAAGGAGCGGTCACATAAAACTTGAATGGGTAGACTGGGCATTTCTACTCAGATAAGCCTTCTTAAATGGTCATTTGGCTGGGTAACATAAGATGACCGCAGTACAGCTTTTGGCAGTGTTGTCAAGGAAATAACCATGAAATTCAACATTAAATACAAAGAATTATGGGACACATACATACATAGCTACTATGAAAATACCTTCTTCCGTTTAATTACCTTGGTGAGAAGGGGTTGGGATGAGCCAGCTTGGCCCCGGTGTGGATGGATGTGGTTGTGTGAGTGCCAGCAGCAGGGCTGACTGTCTGCCCGGTCTGTCTGTCTTTCCAGGACTTGAGGGGCGTCCGGCCAGGAGTCAAAGACTTCTTCAATGAGACAGGTCTCTCCTGGACAAACAAAATGAATGACAACAAAATATAAAAAACAAAGAGCTCAATGTACCTGTGTCTATTCAGCTTCTCTAACTAAGTGAGTGTGGCCAGCTTGTTTTCAGAGATACCTCTCTTCTCTCTCACCTTAACGAGTGTGGCCAGGTTGTTTTTAAGCTTCATGCCATAGTACTGGGCTGAGGCCTGGAGACTGTCTCTGTCCTGGGGGGTCAGGCTGGGAGAGGCCGCCGGCAGCCTACTGCGATTCAGATGGGAACCCCAAGACCCTGAGTCCTGAATGGAGAGATAGGAGAGTAAAATCCAAGTAAGAGTACCTAGGAGCCAGATCGGCACTGATATGATATTACTGATATTTACTGCCCCCTTAAGTTCAGCATGTATCTTCTATTACACCTGCCTCTCCCTCTGCCCCACCCCCTTTCTCCAATGTGTCACAAGACTAACTGACCAATTTGTCTGTGTTGCCATACTATCATGTTTGCCCACTTCTTATTATGAATACATTCATAGACACAAAAATATGTATACACACACACACACACACACACACAACTTCCACAGTACCTTCTGGGCTGTATTGATCTCAGCTGTAGATCTGTACTGGTCAGTGTGCCCGGTGGTGCCATTGGTACTGTTGCTGTTCTCTTTGGCTTGCTTTAAACTGCGGTATTCCTTATACAGCTCTGGAATACAAACACACAATATAACATCCCTGTGTCCCTACAATAATCATTTATGCTCAAGAAGAGCCAAGGAGGAAATACTGCCACTTCCATCCCAGTTACATATCTGTTTATCTATGTATTTATAGTATTTTCTGATAAACATACAACTATATTCTAGTTATCAAACTACAGTTTTTAAACTGTACTTACTCTTAGTCTCTTCAGGGGCTTGGTCAATGTCCTCCTGGAACAGAGAGTACACATTGTAATATCCAACCTATAATTATAAACAGGGAAACAAACTGACAGGAAGATTTCATTTTAATATGAAGAGTACAATATTTAAAAAATCTAGTATAAAAATTATTATATATATATATATGTGTGTGTGTGTGTGTGTGTGTGTGTGTGTGTGTGTGTGTGTGTGTGTTGAAGTTGTGATTCTTCAAACCCCCATCCTCGCACACAACCCACCACTACTGGAAACTGACCATCTTCTCCAAAACCAGGGAAAACATGAAGAGTAGATGAAGTAGACATGGCTACGCTATAAATTACAGCCAGCATGAATATGTGCTGGTATAATGTCTAATGTTCATTCAAAGACTATAGCTATCATAGCTATTTTATGTTCAACTTTGGAATAGACTAAAACCTATTAGATTAGAGTAGAACAGCACTAACGTTAAAACCTCCCATTCCCAAGTAATGCTAACGTTGTCGTATTCCCTTTGTCGCTGGATTATAGTGAGTTCACGTTAGTCGGGCTAACTAATGCTAACTCCCTGACGTTACCTTGTTGGGTTTCCTTTGGTGTTCATGGACAAAAGTCTGCTCCCAGTTTTTTAGAAGAACCTTCACCTCGTTGTACCGATCCATGACGGCAGCGTCGCTCCTCTCGTTAGCTAACGGTTAACTTCACTTCAGTAATTCATGTCAGTTCATTTAGCGAAGCCCTTCATCGCTTCATTCATCCAGTTGTATCTTGAAGTAACGTTACGCTGTTATTGTTACCAGTAGCGGAGCCTTTAATGTGCTAATTTAGTAACTATTTGTTTGGCGACCAGCTTACATATGTATGGAGTGTAACAACGTTAGCGGTACTGCAGGACTTCCGCAGTGTGTGTGTTGTTTATGATTTTCGCGCGCTGGAGAAATGACAGCCTGTGTTGCCAGGTTCTTCCTTTCCATCCCCCTATCCGGCTGTCTGATGAAAACATACAGAAACCCCCACGTCTTGTCGCTTCGCTTTCTGCCTTGATGAGTAAAAACCCAGAGTAGCCTCTGATGTTTGACAACACGAGGGCGACAAAGATGATTGTTGGAAAAAGTTGTTAAATAAATAAATGAAATAATCAGTATTAGTAGTAGTGTTTGGATAAGCCAGGTACTACTGTAGACAGCAACATAAACTGCAGGAAGAGGTATTCTCACTGTTCCCATGGTCAAAGGAAATTTCATTTGGTAGATACTATCCCTGAACTACCAATACCTCTTAACAGTAGTTCTTGACTTGGATTGCTTTCTTGTAGAGGCAATGAAATCAATGATATGGGGAGGACTAGACCCAGTTTTTATCCATATCACATTGATGCGATTTTATGTTAGCTTTTAATAGCACCTTTATTAGCAAATTATATGCAATTAAGTACTGCAAAGTCCAACAATTGGCCTTGCCCCAATTTAGATCAATGATCTACTCCCACCATATAAACCTTTTCCTCTGCTCACAGGCTGCAGGACTCATTCCCAGTATATTAAAGAAATTCGCTGGAGACAGAACCTTCAGGCCAAAAGGGCCCTGCCCCCAAACTTCCTATCCATGTCAATGACTCAGACAGTCTCAGAGTTTACGTCCAGACCCATGATCTGTGTATTTAACAAAGCCTTCAACCTACCTTACCTCCCACTGTCCTAAATTTGCAGGTATGCTCAAGCTCAGTCAAGTTGGATAGCGAGTGTCTGAACAGCTCTCTTCAAGTCATTCCACAGACTTTCAATGGGATTCAAGTGTGAGCTTTGGCTGGGCCACTCAAGGACTTTCATATTCTTGTTCTGAAGCCATTCCAGTAGTGATATACCTGTTTGTTTAGGGTCACTGTCCTGTTGGCACACGAGTTGTCACCACAATCTGAAGTCTCTGACTCTGTAGCAGGTTCTCTCCAAAACATTTGCCTGTATTTGGCTCCATACATTGTTCCCTCTATCTTTACAAGTCTCCCACTCTCTGCCACTGAAAGTCCTTTTTTGATTCATTTTGAATTCAGGTTGCAACACCACAAAATACGGAAAAAGTCAAAGGATCTGAATACTTTCTGAAGTCACGATATAATATCACTTTAAATCCCTTCAGCCATGTGTGTGACCATGATAGATGTGATAGACCATACAGTGTGGAACTCTGTATGAAGACATTGTCAAGCGTATTAAAACAATAACACCATTATGTGTTTATTATACAGAATAATGATTTAATGAAAAAGGAAAAACATTAACAAAGGCAAAAAACCCGTTGATTATCAGGAAGCAGGCTGTATAAAACTGTTAGTTGTGTATAGCAAATCAAACCACCAAGTCTGTAGCTCTGATCGTGAAGGAAAGCATATTTCAGATTTATTGTGAGTGGTCGATTCATTCCAGCTGGGAAACCTCATGGAAGTACGCCCCCAGCATCTTGATACCTTGAATGTAGTTGGATCTGAAAACGGAGGGGAAAAAACAGGGCTAACATGAATGATCCAGTTGTTGATCCTGCAAACAAGGAATTATCTTGGTACATGAACTATCAACAATAGAGACAGCAGTTAATAATGCAAATATGTCTTTTTTCCCCCTGTTATTACAAGGGTCCTATACAATATAACAGACTCTTCTTAGCCCTACTCCCTGTCATAGTCTTGAAGCCTCCCCAGAGAAATGTGGGCAATTTCCTGCATTTTTTTTTTTTTTTTACAAAAGGTGGAAAAAATGAAACGTGCTGCTTTAGTCTAGCACTTCTATCATTTCAAGAAATGCTGCTGTATTGAGCTGTTGAACCCAGTTTTCTTTTGGCCATAGGTCTTTTACACTCTCTCGGTAGAAAAAGTGAAAGTGAATCAATGCGCTGTGGCAAACCTGTTGAGTTTCTCGTTCTGGGAGTGAGCTCCATCGTCGGAGGATCCTACAGGGAGCAGCATGACGTTACGTCCTGTGGCCTCCTGGAAAGTCAGGGTGACAGGAATGCTACCACCCTCACGCGTCAGGTCCGGCTCCACGCCAAATACTACCGGCAGCAAAGAGCAGGAGACAAAGGGAGGAACAGCCAGTATGAATTTTAAAAAAAAAGGTCAAGACTAAAACAGAAGAATGGACTGGAATAGAAAAGTAATATTTGCAGATGCCTCCATGACAGGGGATCATTCAATAAAGTAAAGTGATCAAAACTCTTATTGCTATTCTATCTCTCCTCCTCTGTACCTGTCTTCATGGCCTTTCGACCAGCCATGTAGTGGGGGTGGTTGAAGTCGGAGACCCAGGCCTTGGCCCCATGGCCCATGTATACCTTCAGTTTGTTAGGGCTTTCCAGTTCAGCAAACTTCTTCTGCAGATGACCGATTACCTTGATAAGACAAGAAAAATAATATTAGTAAAAACAAAAGAAAAAAAAAAGATTGTAACAATTGTATTATTTCTGAGGACAAATGAGAGATGTTCTAACTTCTAAACTAGGGCTGCACAACGTATTGTTTTATTACAGTGATCGCGATATGAACTTTTGCGATATACACATCACAGAAGACTTGCGATATATACTTTGAATAGGCCTTTAATAGATTTAATAACGCGCACATCACGTTATGTTCTCTGTTTCTCTCATTCACTCAGATGTTGAGTATGTTTAATCAATCATTTCCAAACCCCAGCCTTAAGCCATTTTCTATTCACCAGTGTACAACGAGAAGAGAGAATTCTAGGTTGATTTACATTTTATCAATATGGACAATGAATATTTGACATTTCAAAAGCTACCTGCTTCTCTACAACTTCGGGGTCCATGTCAGGGACCAGGCGGATGGAGAACTTGCCGATGACCTTGCGGGGGATAACAGTCTTGGCTCCTCCTTCGGAGAAAGCACCCTCAATACCATGGAGAGAAAGAGATGGGTACCGCCAACGGTGCATTAGGATTTTCTCCTACAGACAAAATAAAGAACAATAATTATTATTGCTAATTATCCAGAAAAGTGCAACACATTTCACATTACAATACTGCAGTGAGTCCTCGCCTTGGTGTCATGCAGCAGCTTTCCAACCCCAACATCTATGCAGTACTCCTCCAAGTCAAAATCAATCTTTTCATAGAGCTGCTTCTCCTCTTCTGTCAGGGGGGCCACATCATCGTTCATCCCTGGAACCAAGATCTTCCCCCTCTTGTCCACCAAGGTGCCTGTTTAGGGGGGGGGGGGAGACAAACACGTGGTTAAATTTGGTTAAACAGTTCAAAGGAATACAATTTTGTCATCAGTGATAGCCTTTGAGACTGCATTCAACTGAGCTTTATGAGGCTATTCTTCAATCAATGGGTTAACTTGCCCATAAGTGCAATGAGGT
This sequence comes from Gephyroberyx darwinii, assembly GCA_900660455.1. NCBI lineage: Eukaryota > Metazoa > Chordata > Actinopteri > Trachichthyiformes > Trachichthyidae > Gephyroberyx > Gephyroberyx darwinii. The sequence goes on from CABFOQ010032027.1 coordinate 18,539, forward strand.
CAGTCATGGCTTCGTGAACAGAGCCACCAAACACCCCCGAGTGTAGATCCTTGCAACCGCACTCCAGCTAGGGTTTAAAAAATAAAGAGTCATTTAAACATACCATATCAAAACACAATTTCATAAAAAGCTGTAGTACCAGTAGTAGTACCATCAGTGTAATGCTCTAAACAGTGCATGTATACAGTAAGCCTAGATCTTTACTTTGATTATGCATGCTCTGCAAAAAAAACAAATCACTTGTCAATCCTATTAATTACATTACAAAGTATGTAAGCAGCATTAGAACAAGACTCCACCTCAATGAAGAAGTAACAGATCCCTCTAAGACCATAAGTGATGCAGGGTTTGGTCTTGCCCAGCCAGTAGTTGTCAGAGATGCAGACGTAGTCTACATCTTTAAAGAAGGTGTCTTTACGAGCAAAGATCAGTTCATCCAGGCCCTCAGACCCAGATTCCTCCATCCCCTCAAAGCAGAACTTGATGTTGATGGGAAGCTCCTGGTCCAGGAAAAAAGAAAAATGGGTGAAAAATCCAACAAATATTGCAACAAGGCCTCACTATGTCTATGGAGTCGCAAGTGATATGAAAACGTATTTTATCCGTGCCAAGCTAATATTCCAGGGGAACTTCTTGATACCAAATACCTACAATGCTTTGGTTGTTTTATTTTATAGGTTATATATTAAACAGGAAATGTGAAATTTGAAATGTAAAATCAGTAGGAAGAAAAACAGCTAATGTTGTACATCCCAATCCTGAAGCTCTGATGTAGGAGCAGGATGATTTTGAAGCTGGACTGACAACTTAAACCCTTAGACATTTATTCTCATTTAACTGGGCTGGAAGTCACAGGTCAATATGTACCTCAGTAGTGAGGTCACAGTATGGTATGTTTTTGGTCCAAAGATGGTGCCTGTATCAATTTGCCTGTATGTATTATATAAAACCTTTTTCACTTTTCAGTGCAGGGTCAGTTACAGAAGAGCACCCCTGGATCTGGTAGAGCAATCTCTGCCCCATAATATTACTGAAGTCCGCTTTTGCCTAGTCATTAGGGTTCAAATCATGAGGTGAGGTAACTTGGTTCAATCATTAAATCTTGGATGTGATAAGAAATTCCACAGCAGCACCTATTTTATCCAGAGACCTTTGACCACCTATCCTGCTGACAACACAAATCAGCATTGTACTTTAACAAACAGATGGTATGTTGAGTTAATCTCCAAAAAGCCATGGAATTAAGTTACCCACCGTTCTTTGAAAAGCATCATCACATGCTTTAATTTAGCGCTATCAATATTTTTGTCAGAGTAGGTGTCACTTTTTTCTGAAACAGTCTCAATCTCTTCACATCCTGAAATCCACATCAAGTAAAGCCAGGTTTTACTTTCACCTGTGGTGACTGGTGGGAACTTTACCTGCTGGATCTTCTGGTATGCCTCAATGCAATTAAACCAGGCCAATACTGGACCCTTGTCGTCGGTCGAACCTCTTCCATAGAGTTTCCCTGCAAACAGAGGAAGAATCAACCTTCCAATCTTTTTATTTATATCTTTATTTAACATTTCGCACAGGAACTCATAGGGGAGTAGTAAAGGTGAGCATTAGAAACCCTCTTCTTTCTGATGTGAAGTGGAAGGCAGATCTATGGTGGTGTGTTATGCCTGGGGCGGCAGGTTGGCCTAGCGGTTAGAGAGGCCGTGCCCACCAACACTGCCGAAGTGCCCTTGAGCAAGGCACTTAACCCCAAAACTGCTCCAGGTGCGCCGTTCAATGGCTGACACCTGCGCCTGTCTTCTGACCTGTATTGCATGTGCATGTGTGTGGGGTGATATGTGTGTGTGTGTCTAGTCAGGGGTGTGCAAATAAAAACAATTTACCCTCTAGGGACTAATAAAGGATGCTTTGTCTTTCTTTCTCTTTCTTTCTTTCTTTCTTTCTCACCAGGCTTAGTCAAACTCCTTAACCAACCAACTAGCCTGTAAAACATAACACAAACAGAAACTGAGCTGAACTGGAAAAAAGGGGGAGGAGGAGGATATGGTGCTTTCTGTCAGCTGACTGTCACCCAGAAAAAAACACAAGACTAAGACCAAAACTGAAAGAGGTGAAAGGTTGCCCTGATGTCACCATTATGCAGTGTATTAACTAGAAATGTTTCATTTGGGCCTCTTTAGTTTCATGAGAAGCTGATTCTTACTGATTTTGTCAAATAGTTTAAACATTACAGTTTTGCACTTGACCTGTAAAACACACAGATAAGAAGTAAGTGAGAAGATAGCTCTGCCCTACAGGGAGACATGAGGTAACTAAAATGGACTTTGGAAATTTGTAACAAACTAAGATATGATCAGAATGCAGTTGAACAACAAACTACTCATAGGCAATCATGATAAAAACAACTTCTCTTCTCTGAGAGAGATTGTAAACATTGCATTGAAGACTGAGAACAGAAAAACAAAACTTTAACTTTTGATTACTATTCCAGCCACACAACATTCCAGTCACCCAATAGATGTTGATGCTTTTGATTTACTGCCAAACCACACCCAAACAACCTCAGCTGACTTTGGACATAATCCCAAGAGGTTTGCTCTCACCGTCTTTCTCCACCAGGGTAAAAGGCTCTGTATCCCAGCCATCGTCAATATTGGCTGGCTGGACATCAAGGTGACCGTAGATACACACAGTCTTCTTGCCTGGGTCTGACCCCAAACGCCCCAGGACAATGGGTGGCAGGGGGATCTCTTCTCCAGAGGGAAGCTGCATGGTCAATAGTTATAACAACTATAAATAACTATATTTGTAGGGTACTTCTCTCAAGTCGAGTGGTGTTTTAAAATAAAAATGGAAAGGGAATTAATCAGCTACAATGAAGTCATGCACTGCTGGAACCATTAAGGCTCAGTCAGAAGCATAACCTAAAACCACCATAAGCATAAACACACACACACACACACACACAGGCTACAAAAGCAAGCAGAACAGCACACGCCACACTCTGACCTTCTGCTTGCCGATGTCCACCATCTCCACTGTGCCTCCCAGCCTCTCAATGTCCTTGGCTGCCATCTCCATCATCGTCTTGATCTCCCCACGCTTCTCGGGCCAAGCTGACACGCTCTGGACTCCCACCCACTGGGCCAGGCGCTTTGCACGATACAAAAGAAGAATGATTCTGACCAATATTCACATTTTGAATGGGAGTGATATACAACTTGTCTGAGTTTGCTGCTCAAGTGAGTTCATGATGTATGCCCCATTTTAATGCATGCACCATTTTAGCATTCCTTAGGTCAACCATTCACTATGACTATGATTTCCTCTGTTTGACTGTTCTCCATCATTTAGTTTTGCTTCTGAAGGAACTGCTAATGTTTAGTCATATTATTATCTATGCAGGTGATGTTTTGACTTGACTCTGTCTTCAGAGATCTGTATACTGTGTGGGGATCTCTCCTGGGCGCTCAGCTATTGCAAATAAATATACTCAACTTAGTTAACAATTTTATTCAACAATGAGGTATAGTGGTTCTACATTGTGCAACAAGCTGAAATACTACCACAGTCAAACTTAATAATGGATACATTAGAGAGAGCTCACCTCGATGTAAAGCTCCTGGTGTTCATCCACGTACTTGAAAAGCGGTGAAAGATGAGCCATCTTTGCCAGCAAAAGCAGCTGTGGGATTAACAGGCAAGAAGGTGTGAGACTCTCCTAACCACTCCAAGCTATTTTATGAGGACAAAGGCCACACCCCCCTCCAAACCTGCTGACAACAGTATCTTGAGTTCCTCTATTAGACACACCAATGGTCAGAGCGCTAGGATAGCTAGTTTCATATCAGGAAATGTAGTTAATGATAGTTACTGGGCTGCAGCAACACTACAGCCATAGCTGAACTGCCAGTTACTTTATGTAGGATTGTCTGAAGCTGACACCACAAGGACTAGAAAAGGTACATTTTGCAGCTGCTGAAGTGTTACCAATGATAGAGCTAAAGATTTTTAGACTGTCTTCTAGAGGGATAACTCTGATTCTTAGAGCTGTTTAGAAAAAAAAACACCAAAGGCATCCTGGTGCGTCAGTGGACTTCACACTGTACTTGTTACATTGCAGCTTTGAGTTCGGTTTGTGACCTATGTCCATGTCCCTTCTTCAGCATATCATATAACTAATGAACCAGGAATGACACATATAATGTAGGACACAAGAAAAATAAGACACTGAATCTCTACCAGCTCCACTGGTGCTGTTCTGTAGCTGAACCTGTTCTCTGACCCGAGGATAGGGAAAGTGAAAAGAGTATTATTATATATTGAAATAACATGAGAGCGGCACTTCCAATTTAGTTTCCTTGCCTCTGCCAAATCACTAGTATGATATATACATAAACACATTTTCCTCTTGTGATAGACAAAGTGTTTAATGTCAAGTGACATATACCATTAGTAAATGGGATTTAAATCTCTGTAGCATCTCACTACCTAGCTAACGCTACTGGGAAGACATACAGGTGACTAAGTTATTCGTAACCGCACTGTTTTTAATGACAGTGTGCGCTGTGACAGGGGAAAGTGTTATAATCGCCATCATTAGCAAGCTCGATATTAGTTATTACATTACTCTAAATGATAGCGACCAAAATACTGGACAGCCATTCGAGTAAATTTAGCTAAGATTGCTGACTTTTAAACTCAAAGAGAAGTAACATTACGGCTACATTTTTGCAAACTCACTTCGTATTATTTCCACACAGCTGATGCTACACGTGACTTACTTCCGGCTGGCACTTCCTGGTCGTCCGCTCAGTTAGGAAATATGGGTAACATGAGAGTGGAGTTCTTCTTCTTCTTCTTGTTTTTCGGCGGTTAACATCCAGTTTATTGGTGCATTACCGCCACCTACTGCTCCGGAGTGTGGATTAGACAATAGATTTAAAATCTATATCCTAAACCCTTCATTTACACACACATACACACTCACGCACCCTAGACTACACTATATCCTAGAAAGAAAGCTAACAGTACCCTGACCTGTGCTCTCACCCATGCTCAGTAATCCTTTTAATGTCAATTCCTGCACCTCTAATTTCCTCAGATTATTCCTCATCTCTCTCTGCCCCATACCTCCTACAACTCAGAACTACGTGCTCCACTGACTCCTCTTCCTGACATCCCTCACACAAGCCTGTCTGGTGTTTCCCTACCATTTTCAGTGTTTTGTTTAGTGCACAGTGCCCCAATCTTAACCTTGTCAACACAGTTTCCTCTCTCCACTATTAACTTTGATACTCTTTTGAATTTGGTATAGATACCCCCCTTTCCCCTCTGTGTCCCACCTTTCTTAAATTTGGTTGATTTTTCCCCCCCAAATTACATATTTAACCTCTGCTTTACTGATACTGATACTAACTGACTGAATCAGTCTTTGTGGGGTTTGTGGGGATGGTTATGATTGAATCTGTAAAGTCTTCACAATACTAGATAAACTTTACCATCTGTCCTGACCAAACTCCTGATTGGGATTTCCCCTCAGAATGTTAGGATGGGCAAAGCCTCTCCTCTGCCTTTAAACAAGCCACTCAAGCATCCCATCATTAGTCCCTGTCCAAGACATTTAGGTGACTTAGTTGCACGTGCCAAATTTTTAAATTAATGAATTACATTTTATTTAATGCGTGCTGTGCATGCACATTGATTTACTGAATTTACTCAAATAGAGTAAAACTTGTAGGCCAACAGCTAGTGACCAGAACATCTATAGACCTGCATAGAGCCTTTTAGGAGGTATGGATACAATGGATTCAAGAAGGGGACAAGAAATCCTCTCCATGACACTCAGGTTTCACTGAAACCACTGAGGAGCAGGTACCAAAGTATCCTGGAACAAATTTTAGAAGGAGACTAGGTATACAAATATCATAGAAAAACTAAAAGACCCTATAGTAATGTTATAAGAATACCATAGCAGATTAGAAAATATAAAGTAGGATTAGGTCACTATAAACTCACTGCCAATACTGCCATTATAGGAATATTATGTTTTTTCCTCATGAATTACTACAAAAATGCTACAAATTTGCTTTAAGTTCAACAATATTTTCCTTATATTTAGATTAGATGGCTCTTTATTGTCCCCGAGGGGAAATTGAAGTTATGTAGCAGTACAAAACAAGACAGAGGCAACATCACTGTACAATAGACAAATTTAAGGGTTGTGTATAGGCTAAAATATACAAAAAAGAGAAATATACAAAAAATATACAAGTAGTGCAAGGAATAATTTACAGTTGTGCAATTTGCAATGGAGGGGTGGGGGTCTGAGTGGGTCCGGGTGTAGGTGTTTGTGTGGTTGGGGGGGGGAGAAAAGTCGAGAAGAAAGCAGCAGGCTCAGGGGTTGATGTTGGAGGTAGCGTTCATCTCAGAGGGGGTGGGATGGGTTCTCCAAGATGGATCTGATTTTAGACCTCATCCTCCCCTTAGCCACCTCGTCCAGACTCTCTCCCACAACTGAGCCAGCTTTCTTAACCAGTTTATTAATCATGTTGGCATCCTTTGCCTTGATGCCACCTCCCCAACATACCATAGCAAAGAAGAATGCACTGGCCACCAGTCTGGTAGAACATGCAGAGCAGCCTGTTGCACACGTTGAATGACCTGAGCCTCCTCAGGAAGTAGTCTGCTCTGACCTTTCCTGTAGAGGGCATCAGTGTTGTCTGACCAGTCTAGTTTATTGTTGAGATGCACGCCCAGGAACTTGTACGATTCCACCACCACCCTACCCTCTGTAGGTCCAGAGAGGTTGAAGAGGTGTTCGAAGACACAGACAAGCTGGTGTCTTTTAGGAGGTATGGATACAACGTATTGAAGAAAGGGACAAGAAATCTGATAAATTTAGCCCAGAGAAACCAACCATGGTATACCATGGAGAGGACCTGGTTCCTTTCACAGATTTGTGTACGGTTTAAATTAAAGGATCCATTGTCTTTGCATGGATATAGTATCCAGCCAAAGGTCCAGTAGTAACAGTAGTTCTGTTCTATTGGGGGCACATTGTAATACATTTAGGCAATAAGCTTAGAGCTGTTGTAGTCTCATCATGGTGAAATACTTCAAAGATTGCTCTCGCATCTTGCTTGATTGTACATTCTGTGGTTCTGCTACTTTTCCTCAAGTACTTTATCACCATCTATGGAGAAACAGGTTTTTTTGTAGGCTGTTATATGTACTGTTTTGGCTCTCATGACAGAAGCTGACATTGCAGTAACTTTTGCTAACATTATACCTAGCAAGTTACAAAGCTAGTGTGCTGTAGCTAGCTATCTCTAACAGGGGAGTAACATTCCTTTTAATTTCTATTACAAGTAATAGTGCATTTCTCAACCTTACCTCTGGGCCTACTCACTCTGAGAATAGCTGCTCTGAACTGAGCTTGTCTTAAATTTCAAAACTGCAACCATAGCCGTTTGTCAACTTCACCTCGGTACTATACAGCACCAACTCACTGTCACTTGCAAAGCAGGGGGCCAGGGTCTGAAATTCTTGAAGGCATGTTAAAATGACTTCTGAAATGGAGCAGTCAAAGAAGGCCTGACCGCTGCACTACGCATAGATAGGAACAGGTTTTGCGCTTAACATTGCTTGTAAAACCAAAGTGGATATTTAGGTGTTTTCAAACCACTCCAATGAGAATAGTTCATTTGTTCAGCCAATGGTTCCACATCATATGCCAAAGACTATTTATTTGCAGATTGAAGTTCATATCCCTGAATGCAGCCCCATTTCAAGCCAAAGGGTCAACACTAATGCATATCTGCATCTTAACAAAAACCTCCAAGACACATGTTCTGGAATAAAAAAATTTTTATTTCTCCATACGCAAATTTGCAGAAACATTTTGTAACAGGTCTGAAGCCACAAACTCTTATGGTGCCTATAAGGAAAGGAAACTGGGTTAGACATTTTGACAAGTGCCACAAATATATGCAAGGTCAAGCCAGTCTAGTCACCTTTCCGTCGAAGCAGCTCTCTCTGCACGTCTTTTCTGCTGGCCAACACACCTCTGTGGAGCACATGAAGTAGATCTGTGGGGATTTGAGAAAAGGTTAAGAAACAGAAAGATTTGCTGTAAGGCAATCACCAAGTAAAGTCCTGTTTATGCCCAAACGAATGACGCCACATGCTTTGCCATGTGGTCCCGGGTGAAATCCAATCCACTAAACACCCACCCCCCCCAAAAAAAGAGGCTGAGTATTATGAGTGTATCACTGTAAGATGTGATTGCAGTCTAGCTTTATGCCATCATTGGAATAGTGAAATTTGAGTTTGGCACAACATTCAAAATTTCACCAGTGAGCTAGAGAACCCCTCTGCATGTAGCACCGTAAAGGTTAGGGTGCTAGTTAGTCAATTTTGGAATGCAGCCATTTTACCCAGAAAGTCTACAGCATTGCTTTGAGCTACTGGCCCATAATAATTTGACTCACTTCTTCATCAAAGTACTTATTTGTCTGCTGATCCATAAACTGGAAGGCTTTGACCACAAGACGCCTCCGACGACGAGATCTTGGGCCGCTGACTTGAAGGATTGACACATGGGGGTCATTGGGGTTGGCACACCTATAGAGATACAAACCTTTGCCTTAAAACAGTCATTGGTCTGCCCCTTTAACACAATGTTAGTCATTTGCCACAGATGCACTGGGTTAAAGTTTGGCAAGAATCAGTCATCCTTACCCTTCATAAACGAGCACAAGCGCATTCTTAGCCGAACGAGGATAAGCTAGACAGTAGTTCACAAGAACTACTGCCTCTCGGTTTGGAGACCCCAAATTAAGTTCAAGATACACTGGTTTGCCAAGGAGTACTTGCAAGGGCAAGTGGTTTGTGGCAAAGTAACTGGAGTAAGTCTGATCTGTTGGGAGTATAAACAAGGAAAGGGAGCAAATCCACATGCATTAGGAACAGGAACATGAGCACAACTCTGCAATACTAGCCATTAGGTCATATGTTTACGACGAACACTTCTCAAAATTGCAGTTTGTTTGGCACATTATTGAAGACAAGAAGACAAGCCAACCTTTAGCGAGTCTTAATGTGACTGCAACCATCCCATTGTAGGAGACCTTTGAAGGTAAGGTGTAACTGGGGATCTTGACCATGTAGCCAACGCTGACAAACTGGTTACCAGAGTCCTTTTTTACCTTTAACCTTATGTAGCGACACTCAATCTGGAAACTGAGACATTGGACAAGTACAGTTTGACTGTGACAACCTTGTTCATGTTAGCCAGTGACGTGCGGTCTGGGTAGGCAGTGTATACCCTGGCTACCTTGTTTATCACGTTTTCTAACCCAATAATATTTAATATAATAAACTTTCATTTGTATTATTACTGGTTATTCTTGTGATTTCTATATTTCATATGTGTATTACCTCAATAGTTGAGACGTTAAGATGAGAAATGTAGCTGTTCTGCATCAATAATACGGAGAAGGGCTTTTATGCCTATTCATTGTAAACGCAAGCCGAAAAACACCTGTATTCTACAACATTAACGTCAAAGCAGAACTCTTGTGCCTTTTTACGTAAATATGTTGTAGAATGCAAGAAATGCTCTTAGTTACGTATGAAATCGAAATTCCACTGGAAATGCGCGTAGTTGGATGCGAACATCTCTATGTCAGGTAGCTAGCAAAAAGTTTGCCGAGATGTCACGCCACTTTGAAGATAGCAAATTGGAGAAACTGTCTAAGGATGCTAACGTTTTGATTCAGTCAGGTTGAAAACTGATCTTACGGGATTGTATGGCTCGCAGGCAGTAAGGGGCAAATCGCCCACAGCTCCTGGCCTTTTTTGAAAAAGCATTACTTGGAAGACATTCCCAGTCTGTCAATTGAGCGCTCAACGCCCGTAAAGACAAGTTTTACAACGCAGTAATTGAGGTGTTCACCAGGAAAGATCGACGGATGGATTTTTATCTAGCCTAGATCTACATAGGTAAGTCAGTGTACGTTAGGCCTCATATTGAATTGACCACCTCTGTGTTTTATTGTTGCTGACTGAACCCAAGACAAACATTTGTCGCATTGTAATCTATTACTGATGCTGAACAGACTACTGGTGCTTAGTTACATTTCAGAAGCAGTCGTTTTTATATGCCACTCTTGTATGTGATTCCTGTGTCATCGCTGATGAGAACTTGCTTGATATCGACCGTGTGTGCCTGTGCGCGTGCGTCCACGAGTAAAATCTGGCTTTCGTAAAGCTGTGGCTACCCTGCCATTGACCTCACCGCACGTCACTGATGTTAGCCATACCAGTCAACATCTGGGCAGGTACAATTTCTTCGAGATAAATGAGCAAGACAAGCTGGTGCAAGACCAAATACAAGCAATCAAATGACAGTTCTTTATCAGTTGTCCAAATACAAAAAAAGCTCAGTGAGGTAGAGGCACACCATTGTGTGGAATAGAATTAGGATGTACAGCTCATAAAGGGCAACTCACTTGACTGGATCGTCTCGGGTGAAGGCGCCATACTTCAGGTTGAGTATCTCGCCAGCAGTTTGCAGTTCGAGTAGGTAGAACTGTGTCCCACCGAGTTCCTGTTGGAAAAGGTCAGATCTGCGTCTAAAGGTGGCATTGGTTTCTCTCAATAGTACATCATACATGGTGCACAGTCTAGGGCGCATTCATACATTGCTTATCAAACCGCTAGCTCACTACATTTGAGCTAGTCACTCACAAGGCTACATAGGCAGCTATTTAGAACAATGACCAGGATGAAGAGTCGTGTTGGTAGGTGTTACTGAAAAGGCAGTATGTGGTCAAATTTCTGGTTAGTAACTAGCAGTTTGACTCATGTTCACTTGACAAAAACAAACTGTTCACACAGATCACAACTAAGTTGAGGCAGCACTTTCCCCTAAGAGTGGAATATTTTAAAGCAGTGTAGAACAGGAATAGTGGACTGCACTATTAAGCAAGTTTAGGGACAACTTACATAAGACCGTGTGCCACAATCTGTAACTGAGGTTTTGAAGATGGCAAACTTTTTATTAGCAATGACTGGTTTACAGTTTGGATATCCAGGAACACCAAGCTTGGTGGGGTCCACCTTGACGGATGCAGAGTCGTGGCGAATGGCAAAGACAAAGTGTTCATCCGCAGTGCACTCTAGAGAGCACAGACCATTAAATACCAAACTGGAATACAAATGTTTTTTTTGAACATGATGCAGAGAAGCTTAAGATTCAACACTAACCAACATAAAAGGGGCCAGAAACCTTACCATCCATTGGGTAGTAGCAGGCCTGTGTCGTACTATCCACACAGCAACCCATCTTTGTACACTTTGAGGAAGTTATTCCTTTTTGGCCACAGGTCACCCGCTCCGCATTTGGGTGAATGCAACCTGACAGGGAATAGTATCAAAAGTAGTGTCACTGGGATCAGAAATCATTCTCCATCCTGGTAGAAGATCCCTTAGTCAGTCTGACATGCAAGTTTGCAGTTTCCTAAACCAACTCAGCTCTTCTCGGCCTTGACGGTCAGTAATGTCGTCTTAAAGAAGAGATTTAAGGTTGTCTGGTGTGTTCTCAAAGCTTCAAACCAGTTCATCTATACCTGCTCTTTGTACAAGTTGCCTCCTTTCCCCTCTCTCCTTCCCCCAGGAGCAAAGTCACTGCATTGGCTAATGAAACAGTTCATACTTGCCTTTTGGCTGGGTACATGTTGAGCGCACAGACGGGCCGCTGGCGCAAGGCCGGCTGGACTTGAACTGGGGACTCGGCTCACAGGACTTTGTAGCAACGCCTGGTTGACCAAGCGCATCAGTATACAGCAGTTGCAGGGTGTAGCGGCCATTCTGTAACATTAACAACATTAGTGGGTGCTTTAAGCCAGAAGCACCAAATCCTTTCCAGGAAACAAATTTTATTGTTTAGTACAGTTTCAAACTGCTATACATTAAGAGCAGATTCAGCTGTCGAGACATGCAAGTTGGTGAATAGATGAGTACTCTGCGGTAACCTACATTTGGTTTCACGTGGCACCCTGAGAAGGGTACAGTCAAGGTGTTATGGCTCACGTCATAACCACAAGGGTCTGGCACATCCATAATAGACAGAGCAGCTGTGGAGTCTGTAGAAGGGAAATGAAATCCTAGTAGATTGTCAAACAATTATACCAGACTACAATGCCTTCATTCAGAGTAAACTATTTTTCTTCTGGTGAATTTGGGTGTTGGCCATCAAAGCTTCCTCCCATTAAAGAGGCTTGAGTCCGTTTCAAGTACAAGATGTTCATTTAGCGCACCACAATTATCTTTTCATGGTTTCTGCAATAAACAAACTGCTTCAACAATCAGCAGAGCAAAAATGGATATAAATAAAGAATGATATATAATGAACAGTTCTCATGACCATGACTGAATAACTAAAGGTTAAACATTGTAATCAAAGTAACTTAGAGGTTCATGAATTGGTCATGAGAGCAGTGAGGCAGGTGGTTTTAACAGTGAGTGCAATTCACTCGATTAGTGGCTACATCAAGCATTCTGTATGGCTCCATCTGGTGGAGGAGTGGTTTGCTGCCCCACACAGGGAGAATTCTCAACAGTAAGGGTGGAAGAAAATTTCAGTACTCACTCAAAACTTTGACTTTACTTGGACCATTTGGCATTGTAACTTTGAATCCAGCTTCACTGCAAGTGATATTGAGCTCGCCAGGACTTTGCGTGACATCCATGGAGTCCACCTGGAATCCATACTTGACAAGAGGAGTAAAGTCGGTGGCATCGCCGAATTCAGTGTCCAACCTGTCACTGTCGCCATCACCGTCGCTGCCATCATCACCGTCATCATCTTCGCCGTCATAGTAGTCCACACTGTCATCATCTGTAGGAAAGAGCGATCATTTGAGGCAACTTTATAGGTGACTGCCATCATGGTAAACCTTGTTATGGTCTAATTTTTGTCCTACAAAATTTGCCCACCAAAACTAACAGTACCCACCACAAAGATCCCCCTGGATCTGAAAAGGTCCCATGTGAGGAGTTGTGACCTATGAGTTCTCCCCATGACAGAAACAACTTGGCTCACTAAGATTTGATAGTTGTAAAGTGATAATACTGCAGAGACTGGTGTGTATTTCAGAGTATGGAAACAGAGAAAAGGGGTACTTAGAGAGACACCAAATACTACTGTGTTGATCAGGTAGAAATGTACACTTCAATTACAGAGGAAAGTAAAGAACGCAAAGTACTTGATCTCATTTCCTGGACCTTCAACTAACATTAGAGTTTGTGAAGGGACAATATTTTGTCTCATTAAATAAGTAAGAATTACAGTCTGACTAAACCAAGGACATGTAGACACAGCAGCTATGTCATTCAAAGCAATCTGGACTTAAGGAGGAATACAATTTAGCCTAGCTGAAAACAGTGAGAAGAGCTGTTGTATGGCTTTTTCAAACAAACTGCACCAAAGTCAGTAATGCCTAGTAAGTAATGATTAGCTGAAGCAGTTGCCTTGCCATTTTAGCACAGGTTCATAACCATGTGGGATGAAATCTCACTTCCAGGATGTAGTGAGGATGAACCCACCTGAATTAAGTTTACCATTTTGTTGGCAGGGCATTTTAGCCACTTTAACCCATGAGCTAAAACTTCAGTGTATAGTATCGCATTAGTCATGAACATTGCTAAAAAGGTTTATTTTAAGAAATGCTGCTCAACTTACCCCACTTCTCACTCTGGGAAAGACTGGAAAACTGGGTGTCTTTCACATCAGGCAACTGGTCGCTCACCCCTTCTGAGGGAGAAATATGCTCCCATCCCTGAACTGAAAGCAGCAGCAGCATCCACGTGAGGCTAACCAGCAGCTCGCTCTGTTGCTCACCCATGGCGCCGCGTGATACTCCTCCACCAGTTGAAGACTGTGTGACAGCACGGCTTCCTCGCTTAAAATGTGCAGTGGTTTTGGTTTAATTGGTGTCAGCTGGTACCTGCTAATTGGCATTTGCCGGTGAAATTCTCACGTGCGCGAAAACACCCGACTGCTGTAATGGGTAGATATCGTGTAAACTCAATAATGCACTAGTATGTAGTTATACACATTAAAAGATGGTATCCTTGCCGATTAAAAATAATACCATCAAACCAAACCCCATCATAACTCACTACACTGGTCCATTTCGTTGTAACCCTTTATATCTTAAAACACCTTCCCTGCAGTTTGTCCTGCAGTTTTCCAGCTTTAGTCCAAAGCGAAATTAGACATGATGAACCTCTTTATTTTCACATATAGTAGAGGGTATGTTTTTTTTTGTTGAAAACCCCATTGCCCCCCCAGGTCATTTATAGGCAGAAAATGTCAGACCAGATAACTACAACCTGTATATGGAGTCTCAGTAGCACAGTAGATGCTGAACAATTAAACATAATTCAGCAAAAATTAAACACTAGGCGTTCCTTTTATTTGAATATGATGGCCAAACATAAATGTCTAGATTTCTTTCCACTTGATATGATAGAGCACTTTGAGAAAATCAAAACAAAAACAAATAATTCTATTTTTATTGTTCTATCACACACATTAACAGTGGCCGCACACCTTTCATATGTTTGTTTCTCCGCTGAAAATAATTCCACTTCCAATGCTGCCTTCATCTTGATAATGATTCTCATATTTACCTTCACAAGGTGGTAGGTCACCTCAGCCATTGATTCATTTTCTCTTTCCCCAGTTCAAAGACAAATAGTCCTAACAAACTGGTTATTCTTAGATGTTAATTATGCAGTTGCTCAATAATAAATCGTTTAAAATAATTATGGTCTAATCTAGCCTAACCCTTCTTTGACCAGTAGAAAAAAAAACAAGACTCAGAAAAGTGTGGCAAAAGACTTTACTGCATATATTTAAAGTATACATACATCCATGTCTACTACTAATGCACTACAGTTCAAAGAAACAGACTAGTTAACAGTCTTTATCACTCACAATGTTATACGTTTTGTTTATTCACCTTCAAACCTTATTCTCCAGATTCAACAAAAAATAAAGTAAAAACTTAGATGTAGTTTTACTGGTCACTGAAAGACATCACTTGTAGGCATTGGCTTTATGTTTGGGCAAAAAGTTGAAATTCTTGGGTAC
>CABFOQ010032029.1:0-12682 GCA_900660455.1 Gephyroberyx darwinii
CAGACACACACACACACACACACACACACACACACACACACACACACACACACACACACCCCTTCAGGTCTACCATATCAGACACTCTCATTGTGAAATGATGGCATCCCTGTCAGACCAGCACTCTGCAGTGAGTGGCAGAGATAGAAGGATTATCTAGATACAGAGAGTGTTACACTGTAACACTGTTACAGTGTTACAGTGTTACAGTGTCACATGTTACAATGTTACAGTGTTACAGTGTTACAGTGTTACTGTTACAGTGTTACAGTGTTACAGTGTTACAGTGTTACAGTGTCACATGTTAAAATGTTACAGTTTTACAGTTTTACAGTGTTACTGTTACAGTGTTACAGTGTTACAGTGTTACAGTGTTACAGTGTCACATGTTACAATGTTACAGTTTTACAGTGTTACTGTTACAGTGTTACAGTGTTATGTGTCAGTGTCACATGTTACAGTGTCACAGTGTTACTGTGTAACTGTTACAGTGTCACAGTGTTACAGTGTTACAGTGTTACTGTGTTACTATTACAGTGTTACAGTGGTATGTGTCAGTGTCACATGTTACAGTGTGACAATGTTACTGTGTCACATGTTACAGTGTTGCTGTTACAGTGTTACAGTGTTACAGTGTCACATGTTACAGTGTTGCTGTTACAGTGTTACTGTCACATTGTTTACTGAATAACACCAAAAATTCTAACCATATTAATTTTGAGATGTTCATTACTGTAAACGAACGGGCCCCCTGCTGAGAAGACTGTATGAGTTATGACTAAATGATTGCTTCATTTAATTTTTCATTGAGTTTGATATCCTGAATTTGCAGTGTCAGCTTGTTTGGTGGTCGGTACATTACAAATATCTTTTGTCAAAGTAGAAGCACTGGCTGAAGATTTCTCTTCCAAAACTCTATATCCATTTTGTAAAAACAAATCTTATCTAGACTTTATTATTCAGTAGCTCTTAAAATGTCTTCATCTCATCTAAAAGGGACTAAACTACTACTATTCTTTAAAAAGTACCATTATATGTTTCAGTTTTGTGCTGTCGATCCTTTTGTGGGAGCAGGGTTTCATGTTTTTCTGATGGATATCTGACCTGGGATCAAAGTTCTTCAATTAAATATCTAACGTTAATATTCACCACTCTCTCAATACAAACCTTTTGTTCTGTTATTTTCCCTCTATTCCTCTATTTTCCTATTTGGCGTCAATGCAGAGACTGAAATGTCACTTCATGGGGTCACAGGTAATAATGTAGTGATGTAATTGTCGGTTGCATTATGTTTGATACCACATCATTTGCTCTACTCCTCTTTACATCATCTTTTCTTTGCTGTATCCAATCTAACCCAGTTTCCCCACAGGAGTCAGTCAGGTTTCATGAAAATGTCTCAATGCATCTCAAAGAAAATCCTCGATAAAAAACACTGGTGTGGTTTAGAATATATTCATGCCTTCACAACGTATGTTATTTTATTGCCAAGAATCCCCCCAGCAAGACAAATTAGCAGACCTAGCAAAAAAAGCTAACCCAACGTGAAAATGAAGATAAGGGAAAAAGTTTCAGCCAAGCATCCTCTGCAGCAGTTAGTTGAGCTCCGTCTATATAAACTCCCGACTGGCTGAAAGTTGAAAGATTTGTTTGGTCTGATCTAACCGCCGTCAGTGGGCTGAGCTGTCAATGAAAAACATCAATTAATTACAGCAGTCGGCTTCATTGATAAGTCATCACTTAGACACATTTATTTATTTAGTATCAATTAGTGTCAGAAGTTATAGTCTCGAGGTTCTGCTTCATTATTAAGGTGCAATACAAGATTCAATGGTTCAATACGACTGAACATTACAGCAGATCCTCTTCTGTGTGTCTGTCCAGTCACTTATTGGGCAACATAAGTAAAATATGTAGGCACAGAAAACCTTTTTAGAAATGTACTAATATAACAAATAGATCAACACCAAGATAAATGATACTACTACCTATATGGTGGTTTGAAGTACATGTGTGTGCTTTTGAATGTTGAATATGAATTGTATTAGTTCTTCAGTCATTTCACTTGTTTGAATGACTTTGACTCCTACTGGGCTACTGAGTTTCAACTGTACACACTTAGAAAACTTTAACCAAAAAAACATCAACAACAACATTTATATTAAAATGCTCAACAACCAATAGAAAGAGGTTGGTTTTATAGCAAACACATGCCACTGCACTCACTTATCATGTTTGGCATTTCGTTGACCTTCAACCTACAATAAGCAAACAGGTAGGGATTCAGCGTCTTGCTCAAGGACACTTCAGCAGGAAGCATGGTTGTTGATGCTCACTGTAGGGATTGAACCGGTGACCAATCAGCGATTATACCTTTTCTTTTTTACACCCTGCTATGCAATTTCTAAGGCAGGTTCACTAATAAAGTAGTCAAACAGCTGATGGTGCAAGTCCTGGTACTCGTGTCCTGTGCCATTCAGTACCTATTCTCCACCAGCCTGTTCCAAGAACATGCATTCAAGATTAGTTCACTTGCTAAGAACTGTGAAAAAATAAAAGAAATATAAAAAATAAAACATAAATCATACACTGATATAATTCCACTCCAATAACTACTGAAAGAAGGATAGGTATCAGCATCTGGGGCATGTCAGTTACCATAAACAAATCATGATACCAGATCATTTTGAGTTTGATATCACCAGCATAACGTCCAGAGGGAAAACGGTTCATCTGCCTCGCTGCATAGAAACACCTCTAGGCCTTGTCCCATAGGTCATCAGCTGCTCAGGAAGGCTGTCTTTAATCTGTACAGGTCATCTTACTTTATACACTTTCTTCAGACTACTCAGTGCTTGTGTCTGAGTAATTAATAACCACTCTGGTGGTATTTGAGCAGGTTTGGCCTTGTATCTCCTTGCAAACTTCTTGTTGTACTTTGTGAGAACATACTTCCAGTAGTCTGATGTCTGACCATCCACATCACATTGTATGTGCCAGTTTGGGTAGATTTCGTGATAATTCTTGTATGGGTACCATTCGTTTGCTGTTGCCCTGCACTGAAACCTGTTGTTGCTGGCAATGAGAGAGGTACATATATCTGGTACAAGCGCTGCACTATGGTCCCATCTGTACCTCCCAATGCCCTCAGGTTGGTGAATGGCGACGAAGTGTGTTGTGTGATTCTTAGAGTCAGATTCGCAGGGCGCTTTACAGAAAGGGCACTGATTCCCACACCCGGACAACCTTTGAAAAAGCTCATCCTGTGGTTTGATGGGTAGTCTCTCCAGCTTGGCTTTGACATCCACGGCGTTATGAAACTCTGCCCTGAGAGACTGAACCATTTGTGCTACGAAGGACTTTAGGCAGTCAGAGAACTGTTGGGGATCGGCATTGTTCAGTGCAAGGACCGCATCCAAAGCATCTTTGGGGATGACCAGCTCGTTGTTAAGATACATGCAGATGCCTCTTATGAATGTACAAACATTTATTTCTTTTGTACCACAGTTTTCTGCAGAGAGAATATCTCTCTCTTTGGTCTCGATGGCTGCATATATCTTCTGAGTGATCAACCGTAAGATTTTGTCTTCCAGATATGAGATGGAGTTGTCTCCCCTGATATAGTGGTCCAAGATTTCATTGTGTATCCAATGCTTGACAAATTCTTTGTAGTGTGACACGTAGTTAACAAAGCTCTCAAAGTCATCATATAAGAGCAAATGTTTAAGTATGGCATACTGGAAAAAGATGCGAGCTTTGAAATTGATTCCCATCGGCCCCTTTTCAATATCATCCACAATCTCCTGTCCAAGGGAGTTGTTGATGTACTCTCTCACTGCAGGTGTTAAACATGATCTCATGAACTCATCAGCTTTCCTTTTGCATTGGTCTCTCTCAAAGAAAAGGTCCTTGAAGTCAGCCAAATATTGGGGCTTGAGTCTTTCCAGGCTTTTTCGGGGATCATTGTCTTCGATGTAAGTGTTGTGCATTTTTTGAAACTCCCTTGATGCATGCCCACATATATGTATCTTCACTGAAGCCTCGAACTCTGCATTCACATTTGGCCTCAGAGAGTCATCGATCAGTTTCAGCAAGTCTATTGCATGAGTTGTGTGGTAATCTGATTTGGTTTCCACTTTCTCAGCCACAAATCTTTTGCTTCTCTCAATGATCTTCTGTGCCATTTCCCTGGTTTCAGTTGTTGTCAGCTCATACTCAGAAACATTTTCATAAATGTGTTCTGGTACTGTAAAAGACTCAGTTCCACATCTATCCAAGCTGATTATTTTACTCAACATCTTTTGCACAGGACCTTCACTATGGGCCATGTTCTTTCTCAGCTGCATGTAGATTTCCTGAACAACATTTTGCCGCCCCAAATCTGTCTTGGGTAACTCTGCAACCGTGCTGATCCACGTTTTTTCAAATTCCTGCTCCAGTTGTTGCTCTCTCATTTCTGTTGTTGATTGTCTGCACGTGTCAACTAATTTCCTGACCTGGTTCTCCATGGCCAAAGAATGGCTTTTTTTCAAGATCTCTAGTTTGGCCTTCCCTTTCTTTATTTCCATGGCTGTCTCAAGCCTATTGATTATTGAATTGTGAATTTCCAGCCTCAGACCTTTGGCACTGTTGACAAAATCCTGCTTGTACATTTCTACAAGGTAGACATGATCCTTTTTCTTCTGATAGTAGTCTTTTAGGCTGAGCAGAATTTGCTCCTCTGCTTGGTCTAGCTCAGACTCACCCTCTATTTTCAGGGTTTGCAATAAACCCTCCGATTGGGTGAAGTCCCATGATCCATGAGATACAAGTTCAGCGTTTGCGATCTTGGTCTCAGCTTCTCGCAACCAGGAATACATGTGTTTCCTAAATGCCCAATCCCACTTGTTGAATTCTATGCAGAGTTTAGTGTAAGCATCAGCAACAAGACTGTTGCGGAAGCTGAAGATGAAGTTCTCATACTTTACTGCCATCCATAAGTCCTCAGTCCATTTTTGAAAGTCCAGTATGCTCTGACCTTCACTCTTGTTCTCCATAATGAACCCTATCACACGTTTCTTCAGCTCATCAACAGCTTCGCAGTAGCCAGTATTTACTGGTGCCATCGGGGGGTTCCCCTGCCATAGGTTGGGTATGTAAGCAGTATCCTTTTCAGGGTCATATGCCAAGATGTCAGTAAATTTCATGCTTCCCTTCTTCTCCATTCTGGCTGCGATTTCTATCATTTCATTGAGCTGTTGCAGAACTAGCATTCTGTCCTTTGAACTTTTTTCATGGGCAGCGACGCTTGCCATGTTCTGGTGCACAAAAAGGCAGCATGGTTTTTTCTTTCCCATTTGTTTCATCCGCAGGAACGCATGGCCAACAATCTGCAAAGTATCCTTCATCTCAGTGGCATTCTCCATGGACATGTTGATGATTGTAATATCACTAAGACCTACAACCAGGGTGGCCAGCTCATTGTCGTGTGCATGACTGTCCACCAGTTCAGCAAGCTCTGGGGACTTCAGCCCCTCTGTGTCAATGACCATGATAAAGTCACAACCAAGATGGTTCCTCAAGTCTTCTTTGACTTTTATTAGCTGCATGTAAGCACCTCTTGTACACTTGCCATTGCTAACAGCAAATTGGACCCCAAACATGATATTAAGCAAAGTCGACTTTCCTGAGCTTTGAACCCCTAACACACTAACCACACGTATGTTACTGTTGGGTGCAGTCAACTTGTTGAGCTCAGTAAGCACAGCTCTCACCCAGTTTGTTGGCATGTTGGATGCCTCGCCATCAACTAGCTCCAACGGAAGACCATCAAGCATCATTTTGGCACAGAGCAAAGGAAACATCTCTGTTTGCTCTTGAGAGAAAGAGGCTAAAGGGAATGAAATGATCAGCTCATAAAGCTGGCCCAGTTCCCTTAGAAAATGCTCGTTTCCAAGTGAGTAGTCATCTATCTTTCTCTCTACATTGGTCATGAATGTTTTGTCTTTTGAATCACTGTCACAATATTTCATATAGAACTTTCTGCCACATGACAGCTCTCTGGTCACATTATCCAAATTGAGCTTCATCCATTTAAGGAAATAGGCAATTTCCTCTCTGGAAGTGGATAGTCCGTGTATGAAGGAGAACATGGCATCGGAGATGTTACGCAGCCTCTGTTGCTCTCTCAAATTTCTTACTTCCAGGTGGAGTTCACGCTTGTACAACTCAATGTTTTTTGAGCCAATATTTTCCAGTCTGCACTTTTCTTTTTCTAGTTTTGACAAATCCCTCCATAGAGTCCCTTGTAATGGCAGCTGGCTTGCTTTGTATCGCTGTATATCAGTTATACCATTGGTGACTGCATCTGCCTTGGCCTTACCATTTTGACAAAGGCTGTTATTTTCATCCACAGGTATCTCCAACTGTTTGGCTGCGCTGACCATTTTTGTGATGCTCATTTTTGTTGCCAGGCTTTTTATTGCTGTAGCCACTGCAGACTGCAACCCCTTGACAAATGTAGCATCATTCATATGCTTACGTTTGGTTAGGATTGATTTGGGTTGGAGACCAAGACGGGACTCCTGTTTCCTGAGGACAGCATCAGAATTCTTCCCACCATCACTGCAAATTATATACACCCTTGATTTAGTAGATCTGGGAATGGTCCAGTCACTAATGGTGAGTATGTTCTCACAAAAAACAAACACAGCAGTGGATGTTTGACAAAGGAAAGAGAACTGAGTCTCAAAATCACTAATATCTCCACGAAGATTTGCCACAGCCAAAGGTTCCTCAAAGACATCAATCTTTCTGTTTCCTTTGGGGAGGTACCAAGTGACTTCTACGAGGCCATTGGAAATTCTGCGAGGTATATTTCCCCATTCCATTTCTCTGTGAATAAATTGCTTAGTTGGCTGTTGAACATTGCTAAACACCTGATTCAAAATATCAGACTTTGACAAGCTATTATCCCCAAGCCTAACAAAGGACACCATAGGGATATCTGAGAGGACAATATTAGTCTCGATAAACTCATTCCCTTTCAGGGAATGAGGTCTGAACTCCTTCACAATGTCCCTCAGAGCCCACACCATCAAAGTGCACTTTGATGTGTCAGAATTCGGCAGCAGAAGAGGGACGGCGAATTGACACATCGACATTTTCAGCGCCATTGCTTGTTGAAGGAAACCATCGGAGCACAAGAACAGAGCGGTAATCAGGTCTAAGGGATTGATGCCACCTTCTGGAGCCGCTTCTACGCTTAAATCACAGATCGCTGTCATCTGTTCACAGCTCAAATTCTCAAGAAACAGATCCCTAGCTGTTACATTAGCCATCATGAGCTTCCGCAGAAAAAACCACGGCAGCGACTTGATGTCTTCGGGAGGTTTGTCCGCAATCATCTCATGGTTTATTTCCAGCACAGAGCCAAGGGTTATTTTCTTATGAATGTGGTGGTGCAAGCCAAGCTCCCTCAAAACAGACTCAAGATCGATCTCTGCAAGAGAGGAAATCATGCTGTGATGTTTTATCAGCAACTGTAGCCAATATTAAACAGAGACATATTGGTTCCGACAAAGAAGACAAGAACATGTTCTTACTTGTACTTATATTGACGGTGTGAACAGGAATGCTCTGGGTTCTTGACTCAATCATTTCAACCACAGTACTGATGGAAAAGGTATACTCTGTCCCAGGGCTCAGGCCAGATATTTCTGCATGGTTGTTTTCTGTGGTGATGGCTCCAACGATGCTGCCGCTCTCCGACCACGTCATCTTGAATTTGTGGGGTATGTTTTCGAAGCCTTCAGGACTCTTCCATTTCAAATAAACTGAAGTTGCACTGATTATACTGGTCTCAAAGCTCTGGGGAGGTGAAGGCTCTGGAATATAATACATAGATCTATGAGCTCTTTAACTGTCACACAGAAAAAATGAATTAAGGATGCTTAAAGCTGCACTAGACAGTTTTTTTGTAAGAGCATCCTAACCCGACAAATTGAGACGTCGTAGATTCACCCTATTTTCCCAAATTGAATTCTGGTGTTGGTCTGGTCACTGGTGGGAAATCTTAATCTCAGTTACAAATTGATTTCAAACAGTGTTAAGTTATTGCCATTTGAGGCCGCCAACATGCAAAGTTGCCTCGTGCAGCTTTAAGACACAAGGGGCCGTGTTAAATTAGACGTCATTCATAAGTCTCTAAGAAATAAAGTCATGAAAGTTATGTAATATTCAGAGGGTTCTTTGGCTGGAGAGTACTTAAAGAAACAGTTGAAACTGTAAAGCATGGTTTGGATTCATAGCTAGCCAAACATCAGGACAATTTAGGCACTACCAATGCTACATAAATGGGGAGCACAGGGGGCAACCTCAAAATTAATTTACTATAAAACAAATGGTTGTTGATTTGAGTTGTTATGACTGGAACAGAGATTTTGAAACATGTGGTTGCTCTCCTTTGACACCAATTAATTTAGCAATCGCTACACTTTGAGAGCCAAACCACGCCTTGTTTACCTGCAGGACAAAGAACCATTCAAATGTCACCTCTGAGCAAAACTTTGTTTACTTTGTTATATATTGAACAAAATGTTAAAGATGTATTATGATTGAATAATATATTGAAGGATTTGATTGCATGATTGACTGATGGGTTGATTGGTTTGCTGATTGACTGATTCATTCATTCATTGTTTGATCAACACAAGGGTTTTGTCTTGTCCTTAGTAAAATGTAGTTTTCTTACTTGTGGTGAAATGTAGAGAGTTATTGGCGCTTTTCCTCTTGTTCCAGTCGACTGACAGGGACACAGTGTACTCAGTGAGCGGCCTCAGGTTTTTAAGGGTGGCTGTCTGAAATGGTGTCAGGATTTTCCAGAGCGCATTGTCATGAGTAGAAGAGTAGTATGTCAGAATGTACTCCATGTTATTAGAGTTTATCCCATCTGGCTTGGACCATTTCAGGACTGCTGATGTGTCGCCCACCTCATGACAGATAAACTCTTCAGGTGCTGCAATTTCTGTTCGAAATGACAACCAGGTTGATACCAGAAGGTTAGCTCCTAGGAAAGTTTGGTAACAGCTTACTTTACAGTGGTCTTATTCCATTGTATTAACCTGCAAATGAAAGTGGCAATAAGCAAGGTTTTACTGCCCCATAGCACAAAATGACCATACGATATCTGATATATCTGATAGGTTTGATATGGTTGGTGATCAATACCAATGATCAAAATAACCAATGACCAAAAACTCCCCGCCCACCTATGGTTAGGTAGGGTTTGGTAGGTTAGGTAGGCTTTTTCTTTTTTCTTTTCAACATGCCATTTTGTGTTTCCTTGTATTTTATTTTGTTTGCTTACTGTATTGTATTATTTTTTTGTGTGATTGATTATTGATTAGTTAAATCTGGATAGGCTTGTTCTCTGTAAAGTCTGTTGAGACACAGTGTCAGTTTTATCATTGTTGTTGCAGTTCCTACTGGTCACCAATAGAGGTCATAGATTAATTAATGCCCCTTTAAACTATAAAAGTACTCTCAACTCAACAAGGGTGTAATAACACAATGTAAGCAGAATTATGTTATGTTTTTATACTTTCTAATTACATTGGGTTTTAGTTGAATTACTTTTTATTGTGTGCTTAGAATAATTTCAATATACATTATATACAAACAATGGAATCAGGCCACTGTAAGATAAAGTTTTATTTAAATAAATTACAGTTATTAAACAAATATTAACAATATACAGCATCAACAAAATATGATGTGATTTCAGAACTGTCAGTGTCAGTTTTGCAAAACAAAAATATTACCTGAAGTGTGAGCGAGCCTGTTTATCAGGCCTGCTGCAGGAAACCCAGATGAACTGAGCGACAGTGACTCAGCATCAGACTGTTGTGCTACGACCGACCTCTCTGCATTTTCAGAGTACATGAATGCATTTTTAGTTTGCGTGGCACCATCCAATGCTATTTAAGTAAGTAAGTAAGTAAAACTTTATTTATATGGCACTTTTTTAACAGATATCGACAGACTCAGCTGATCTGATGGGAATGGGGGTATTGAGATTGCTATAACTTAACACACTGTACATATCAAACACAAGCAACA
This sequence comes from Gephyroberyx darwinii, assembly GCA_900660455.1. NCBI lineage: Eukaryota > Metazoa > Chordata > Actinopteri > Trachichthyiformes > Trachichthyidae > Gephyroberyx > Gephyroberyx darwinii. The sequence continues at coordinate 10,099 of CABFOQ010032029.1, forward strand.
TACTTTCTGTGGACGCCTCTGACTGTGCAGCGCCGCCTGTTTCCAGGCCTGAATCCTCCGGGACATTTTCCTGTCTGGAAGCAAAAAACGAAAATATTTGTTCAAATCTATTTATTTGAATATATTTGTCAACTATCATCCAACTAAACCAAATCAATCAACCAAACCATCTGTTATCTGGCTATTTCTAATATTTTCTTCGTAAAAAAAACAAAAAACATAATTTATCTCTTCAGTGAACACTTCTATCAATGCCAGTCAATAGTATGATTAGCAGCAGTATTCAAATGCTGTCTGATTTAAAGGTGTTCGTATTTAACCAGAACTGCTCCATTTAATCATACCTGGAATCAAGGTCGATGTAGATCGGCTCCTCCATTTATTCAGTTCTATCGAAGATCATGTAAATGCAGAAATTAATAGGATTAATAAAATTATGATTTTATGTTCTGCCAAATCACTCTGAGTAAAGGAATCATGATACTCAGAATCAATGTTGTTGCTGACCGACTCTTCCTCCATTTTTGGCAGAAATGAACAGGGTGTAATAAAAATACAGAACTGTGCAAAAGTCTAAGGCACAAATCAGTAAAGTGATGCTTTCAAAATAATGAAATGAAAACTTTCTAAATAGAAAAATTACTATAAAGAGCAGTAATGCAAAACACTAATGCAGAAAACAAAAAATAAACATCTAAGATCAAATTCATATTAAACATCTAGGCTGCTGAGACTTTTGCAGAGTGATGTGCCAAATCACTGTAAGGGAATCATCGTATCCAGAATCAATGCTTTTATTGACTGGCTCTTCCATCGCGCTTCCTTGGGTTTCACAACAGATGAATTTTGTTTTTTGGAATTTTGTTTCTAGTTCTCTAATGTTGTAGAGAAACAAGTCTAAGACATTTCCTCAGATAAAGTAAGACCCTTCAGCTCTTATTTCTCCCATTTCTTCTCTTTCACATGATCATTCCAGGGTCACAGGAATATTATCAGGGTGCTGTGACTTCTGAACTTTGATATCTTGTAATGTTGGCGATCTAGGAGTTGAAGCTTATTCTACTGTTGCATTTATTGTAAACCACTCTGGATTAGAGCATCAGCTAAAATGCCTGAACGGTCAAATCTAACAACGAAGCACTTTGAGCCACGAGCCAGCCTGTCTTTATTTTACTAATACTGTTTCATTTTAGGTTTCCTATTTCCTGTTGTTTTTTAAAAAAAACAACAATTGTAAATAATTTCTGAGGGGCTTGAACTCTTAATATTACTTATTACTCACTGAACACTTAAAATATTCCAATTAACCAAATACTGAAGTTAGTGCAAGTGTAAATACAATAATACAACAATACAACTAAATGAATCCATCACTGAGGTATCAGCAGCAGTACTTACACCAGAGTAAATCCTCCAGTTGGACGTCAACGTGTATGAACCATTATCCGTCAGTCCTGAAGCTCAAGTGTCGACCTCAAGCTACTGATGTGACTTTTCTAGCTCATCGCCACGGTAACGCCACCACTGACAGAAACTGGTCCCTTGTTGTGATGAGGAATGAGACCAATGCCACTGGGTGACATTTTTTAAGCGAGCAGATGAGTATTATGTTACCCTCATCCCATCAACCTACTTTACTTTATTATTAAAGCATTATTATTTAACGTTTAATGTTTAAAGTTTTCACAGAATCAATTTTATTGAGACATGCTTTGATGAAGGGCTTATAAATTAGCTTGACTTGACCTGAGTTTTATCATCGTTATTGTAGTTCCTACTGGTCACCAATAGAGGTCATAGATTAATTAATGCCCCTTTAAACTATAAGAGTACTCTCAACTCAACAAGGGTGTAATAACACAATGTAAGCAGAATTATGTTATGTTTTTATACTTTCTAATTACATTGGGTTTTAGTTGAATTACTTAATGTTATTGTGTACTTGCTGTAACAGTAAGTTACCAGGAAGAATATAATTTAAAACAAAAACATTACCTGAGGTGTGAGCAAGCCTGTTTATCAGGCCTGCTGCAGGAAACCCAAATGAGCTGAGCGACCGTGACTCAGCATTACATTACATTACATTACATTACAGTCATTTAGCAGACGCTTTTATCCAAAGCGACGTACAATAAGTGCATTCAACATAGGTCGGTAAGAGAACTACTAGTCACCAGAAATCATCAGTGCATTTCCTTACTAAACAAGCATTTAAGAGCATAACCAGTGCTAAGGTATAAGTGCAGTAACATTAGCTACCTACTTTTAAGTAAACAAGTGAGACAAATAAGTAAATCAAATAAACAAGACCTAAGACAAAATAAGTAAATCTAATAAACTAGAGCTAAGACATAAGATAAGTAAGTCAGATAAACAAGCGTTAATAAACAAGAGCACAGGAACACTAAGAGGAAGGGTCAGGGTAGTGTTTCCTGAAGAGGTGGGTTTTCAGCCTGCGGCGGAAGATGGGCAGCGACTCTGCTGTCCTGACATCAGTAGGGAGGTCATTCCACCACTGTGGGGCCAGGACAGAGAAAAGCCGTGACCGCGTAGATCGACCGCAGGGGGCTCTGAGCGACGGGGC
>CABFOQ010032052.1:0-13936 GCA_900660455.1 Gephyroberyx darwinii
GGTCGCCGTCTGAACCTCCCTCAGGTGCCTACAGTGCCAGTCAGGGCATAGACTGTGTGCTTCAGGATGTGGCTCGCTACATTGAGCGAAGGGATGGTGGTGTTCCCTGTGATCCAGACAACATCTACCTCACCACCGGGGCCAGCGACGGCATTGTGGTACGGAAGGCCTATCTTCTTGGACGTTGACATCTCATTTCTCGTTGTATTTGTGTGTGTAAGTAACGTCGTGTTGACCCGCCCTACCCGTTGTTCTTAGACGATGCTGAAGCTGCTGGTGTGTGGCGAGGGCAAGACCCGTACAGGCGTGATGATCTCCATCCCCCAGTACCCGCTGTACTCGGCTGCCCTGGCTGAACTGGGCGCCGTGCAGATCAACTATTACCTGAATGAGGAGAAGTGCTGGAGTCTGGACATCAGTGAGTTGCAGCGTGCCCTGCAGGAGGCCAGACGCCACTGCAACCCCCGGGCCCTCTGCATCATCAACCCTGGAAACCCCACCGGTAAACTTCATGTCACGCTGTCATCGTGCGTTGTGAAATTATTTTTGTTGTCAAATGGATCTTGAAATAAACCCATGACCACGGTGTGTTGTTACAAGTTTTCATCAGTTAAAGTCAGTTCATTTTATAACCACGGGCTCCAAGCGCCTCTCAGAGAGCCAGCAGATGGCAGCAAATGACATGACTGTCAGCCGAAGCACCACACAGTGCTTTTCTCTGTAATGATCCTCCTTTTCTTTCATAGGCCAAGTTCAGAGCAGACAGTGCATTGAAGACGTCATCCGATTTGCCGCAAAGGAACGTCTCTTCCTAATGGCTGATGAGGTACTGTAACTTGTCTCTTCTATCATCCACTACACTGCTTTTTTTGTGTGTTGTTTACCCTGTGATGTCTGTCATTCTGTTCCCATCACCCAGGTGTACCAGGATAACGTGTATGCTGATGGTTGCCAGTTCCACTCCTTTAAGAAGGTACTGTTTGAGATGGGACCAGAATACTCCAATACTGTGGAACTGGTATCCTTCCACTCCACCTCTAAATGCTACATGGGAGAGTAAGTCATCTTACTTTCATGCTGAGACAAATCAATGCCAGACCTTGATTCAAATAACAGTGACAAGTAATTCTTGGTGTTTTGTTTTAACCTGCTTGGAGTACCAGATGGGTCAGTTCAGATTGTGTCAAGTCAGAGAAGTAAGCTAAACCAACTCCAAGTGATTTCCTTCTGGCAATCATTTTATTGTCCTGTTTGAAACCAAAGTAACCCAAAGCAAACTGTTATTTTCAAGTTTTTTTTTCTCTACTCACTACTTTAATTTGTCTCCCTACTTCTTGTCACAACTTTCTTTTGTTCTGTATTTTCTTTCTTTTACATGAAGCACTCTCCTTTCTTTTGGGAAGTCACGCTGTAACATTGCCTCTGTTCCCTAGGTGTGGCTTCCGCGGGGGATACATGGAGATCATCAACATGGACGCTGAGGTGAAGGCCCAGCTGACCAAGCTGGTGTCAGTCCGGCTGTGTCCCCCTGTTCCTGGGCAGGCCCTTATGGACCTGGTGGTCAACTCTCCCCAGCCTGGGGAACCCTCATATGACAACTTCATCAAGGTACACAGACCTACACTCTAAATCCCACAACTCTCATACAGTATGATCCTAGTAGTCTTGACCACAGGCCTTATCAAGTCATCAAATCTCACATCAAATTGCTACCTAAGTGCCCTAGTTGTTGTTTTCTTCATTTTAGTTGTTATTTTCCTCATTTTATCTTAAGTGCCTTGGGTACCATGAAAGGTGCTCTTAAATTAAAGTTATTATTAGTACTGTTTCTTGTATCTTTCTTTCATCCTGTTTGTCTTTTGTTCTTTCTTTCTTTGTTTATTCCTTCCTTCCTCTCCTTCCTATGCCCAGGAGCGCACAGCCACCCTAGGTACCTTAGCGGAGAAGGCCAAGCTGACAGAGCAGATCCTGAATACTGTGCCTGGCATCAGTTGTAATCCTGTCCAGGGTGCTATGTACTCCTTCCCCCGCATCACCATACCTGAAAAGGCAATCAAAGAAGCCACGGTCAGTCCTTAATCTGCTCTGACTCTATTATCCCTGCAGGGAAATTATGTTGGTCCGGTCCAATAAAAAAGCAAGACATACAAAAAAATGAAATGCAATAAAATAGATACAACAATACAAGAATCTGCACTCCCTTGCATATAAAAATCACCAGAATACAAAACGTCCTGAGACCATCTCATGTATCACGTCATGCTAGATTAAATCATAAGTGAATCATTAAGTGTGCTGTGCGTCCAGTTTGCTGAGGGAATGATTTCCTATACCTTGTTGTTTCAAGTCTGTCCTGAAGTTGACTGCTTAGTTGGAGGTTCAGTTAGGGTGGGTGCACAGACTCCAGTGCATGCATTTATTGAAGAGCTGATGTCATTAATATAAATAGTAGAGAGGATTGGGCCTAATATTGATCCATGTAGAACCCCTTGAGTTATCCTTAAAAACTCTGACTGCACATCCCCAATCTATACACATTAAGGTCTTTCACAGACAACTGTGTCAAAACCAATGACTGAAAGTCTATTCAACAGCCGCTAATGAGCCACTGCGTTGAATGCCATTGACAAATCAACAAAAAGAGCATCACATTATTGCCTGTCATCCAAAACAGACATAATGTGATTGACAAATAGAGAGGTGGCAGAGATACTTCTACACTCCCTGAATCCCGATTGAAGTGCTTAATAGAGAACATCTAGCAAGAAAGGATTTGAACTGTTTGTTTAGACTCCAGGATTTCAGCCAAATAGGACAATTTTCATATAGGGTGGTAGTTATTTAACTCTCATCTGTCGCCACCTGATAAGCGATAAGATCTGCTGACCTGTCTCTTTCCTTTTTTCTTTGTCTTCTTCACCTTAGGAGAACGGCCAGGCTCCAGACATGTTCTACTGCATGAAGATGCTGGAGGAGACAGGGATTTGCCTGGTGCCTGGGAGCGGCTTTGGCCAGAAGGATGAAACATACCACTTCAGGTACAGAGCACATTGTGAAAACCGAGTTACACATTGTCAAACCTTTCTTTTCGCTCACATTTTCCTTTACGTGCTCTCAAGTTATTGCAATACTGATCTTTTCAATGATTCTCAACGCAGAGCTTTGTCTTCAAAGTGTTAACTGTTTATGAAGGCATCTGATTGTGCCATGCGGTTCATGATTAATTTTCTTTTTTTTTTCTCTTTCCCCGTCCAGGATGACCATTTTGCCACCGAAAGACAAGCTGCAGATCCTGCTGCATAAAGTGAAGGAGTTTCACCAGAAATTCACTCAGCAGTATTCTTAAATTTCCACATCTCTGCCTCCAATCAGAGGAGAGGAGTGTACCCATCATTACAGCCAATCAGAATCTGTCTGTCACTAATACGTGCCTTCCCCACAGTGGCTCTGGTGGTCTCTATGATGATGCACTTCAGCCTCTACAAGATTAACCCTTTGGACATGCATGGACAGTACACAAGGCACTGTTTGTGTCACACTTAAAACTGGAAGAGGTGTAGTTGTTATTCAGGGACCTGTCAGTTTGGTACAGCGTAAGTGACATCATGTCTGCGTCATTTCAGACGTGTAGGTAGGTCTATGTGTTTGTGAGTATGAGAGCGAGCTTGTCTGTGTGTATGTCAAGCTAACTAAACGGTACAGTTGAAAAAAATTAACTAATGTTGCTTAATATCTTCAGGAAGTGTTAATAAAATATTCCATTTCTGCATACAAACCTTGAGGAGGAGAATATGCAGAGAATCTATATGATAATTCAGTAATGATTTTTGTATTAGCAAAATAAAAATAACAATCTGTTATGTCTGTCACTATTTTGTTATATAAACTAGGCTTTTAGGAAGACTTGTGGATGTATTCACAATGTATGGTAAGACATAAACCATATATTTCTCCTCTGACTGTGAACGTATGGAAACCTATGGAAATGTTGTGGCACCATGATCCTCCATCATCCCACATCCTTTCCTTCACCATTGACTGAAGCTCTTCATTCAGTAGCCAAGAGATCCTTAGTGCTTTCCATAGACTCAGAAGGCATAGTTGCAAATGAACTGTAGAAACCAACACAAATGAAAATAAAAACAAAGGATGCAAGATGAACACAAGGTGGGTCCAACAAAAGAACCCGTTCTTGTTACAGAGAGGCTGAACGTCTGGTAAATGAAGTAATGAAGATGAGGTCCAGATTGAAAATCCCCGTGAAGAGAGAGTGAGGAGGCTACTGGAGTCACGCTGGGAGACGGCCAACTGTCCTTATCTAATGATGCTGTTGTTCAGCTTGACTCCTGCCTCCAAATGTTATACTGATACTATAATTGCTTTTATTCTCTCTATAAATCTGTCATCTATTTGAAACTGCATGCAGTTTCAAAGCAAGTTAGAAATATAGTCTCAAGCGGCGGTGCCGGGGTTAGAGCCCAAAGGATTTAGGTTTTGTAGCATATGAGCCACAAATTGTCAAATTTCACAGTCATTTAGTTCATTTAGCCAACAACAAACCATCACTTTTCTACTGACCACAGTATAGGGATTTAAAATGTTCCCTTCTTATTTCAGTTAACACATTTTCCCTGGGCAAATTATCACTTGCAATGAAAAGTCTTCAAATGACTGTCAGGGCTCAAGAGATTCATGGAAATGGACACTCACAGTAAGTTTCATAATGATAACGTAGCCATTAAAATGACCTTGTGATGGTTTTGACCTATTGAATTCATCTATATAATAACATTACTGTGAATGGTGAGACTAAAAGTGCCATTGGTTAGCCTCACTTTGACTGATTTACATGAGAAATTTGGTCTCCTCGTTGTAATTAAAGGCTGAAACGTACTTTTGTAGTGATTTGCAAACCCACCTTTAGTTATAAGCCATATAGTGAAAGAAAAGACCAAACTTAATCTTCATTGGATGTAGCATGTTTATATCCCATCCTGAACACAACCCAGGTTTAGTTTTCAAAGCTGGTACCCACTGAGTGATATTGTTGTTGCATATTATTGATTTTGTGTCATAGTGGTACTGGTTTTATTCTCATCACGACAGTCACAGATTTTTTCTCAGTCAGTCTTGAACTGGGTATACAGGTATACATTTTTGGAATTTATGGCACAGATTATAAAATGTTTTTTTTTAAATGCTTTAGTAGACATGTGACATATGAAGGACATTTAAGTAATCATTGTACAAATGGTTTCTGAGTTAAAGCCAATTTTGTTCTAAACTAATGGTGACCATATCGATTAGCCAGTTTTGCCCGCTTATAGTACCTTCGTGTAAGTAGGTCCCCAAATGCTGTATACCCAGTTTGGTGTTGATGGTACAATTTTTGGTCCATGTGGCGCCTCCTATAGGCCAATTTTAGCATGCTCTTGCACACAAGTTTAGGGGCTAAACTTAATATAATTAGTACTCAATATAAGGTCTTATAAGGTCAGTGAGTCTTGGCCAATTTTGTGTTAGGCCATGCACTATTACAAGTTCACTCGTTAATGGTGGCCAGGTTTTTCATTATATTGCGACAGTGTATCTAGTTCGCCTTAAGCTGTATAATGAATTTAGTGTATAGAAGTCAAAAATTGAAAAAAGCCTTAGGGAAAAAACTTGCAAATTAACAAAAAAATCTATCCAGACAGACTTGGGTGGTTCTTGAGGCAGATTTATACAGCAAGGATAGATACATATGTGTAGTGTCATCAGATTTACGACGTGAGAATTGTGGCCTTTCAAATGTTCACGTTTAATTGTAGCTCCACCATCTGGCCGATTGGAGTCACATTTCTTGGGAGGCATTTGCACATGAATATCTATCATTCTGCCAAATTTCATATGTCTACAATGTATCAGGACGAGGCCAAAAACAATAGGGTCACTTTAACCCCTAATGATAAGTGATATGTAGTTTTGTGTGTGTGAGGGAGACAGAGGGAGAGAGAGAGACTGACTGAAGAGAGACGCTGTTGAGAGACACTATTAAAGTGAGGCATGTAGTTTGGAGAGGTTGTGTGCGCTCTTTCTCTATTCCACAGCGGCTGTCAACTTTAATTATCTTTGACAAAAGGGCTCCTGAATCCTTATTAAACTCTGCTTTGTCTTTCCTGGAGCCCCTCACCGTTCACTCTCACAGCATGACACGTTCCAGTCCTCTTCACCCTAAATTAATTGGGTGTGCTTGCCTTTTCTCTCTCATCTCCTGACATCTTTTGGGAATCAAAGGTCATCATTAGATCGGGTGAAGATGTAGGTCAGTGGAGAGACAGCCCTGCGTCAGGTATCCGTATTGCCATGTGGTCCTTCTTATCCATTGCTTAGGGTGTTGAAAGCTGAAATGAATCGTTTATGTTTGGCTGCAACAGAATATTGAGTCCTATTGGGGTTTGTGAATGGACGATCATATTGTGTTCATTATTGTGCATGCATGTATCCGTGCACTAGCATGTGTGTGTGTGTGTGTGTGTGGAGCCATGACCAACGGGCAAAATAATATAATTTAATAGATCCAGGTCCTAATTTTGGCTGACATTTAATGTAGCAATGAAGAAGATGATGTGATACCACCAAAAATGTCATGATGGACCCAAAGCGAACTTGAGGGATTGGATGTCACAGATCTCTATAAATTATTTTCAATTATCTGAAAATTGAATTACCAGTGAAATTATTAACTAAAATCAATTTACCATGCAGATCATCTATGAAACCCTCATTTTCTCACATACTCAGATCATCTTGAAAATACAATTTCAGTGTATTTGCGGACTAACTTAAAACAAAATGACAGTGCTACAGCAAAAGACAATGAAAAATTCATAAAAGATATAAGAAGATATATAAAATACCTAGCAATCATTGCGTGGAGTGGTTGTCTTCTATCCAGACCTGGGTCAAACTGTATGGGAAGTTACCACCATGCAATTGCTGGTTAACCATTGGCTGTGGCAAGTAAATGTGTCTGTTCAACCATCCACTCTTGCTGGTAAGATATTTTGCATTAAAAAAAATCACATTTATCTGGTAAAATTGAATGAATAAGGAAGTTTCTTGGTTGCAAATATTTCTTGGTGCTTTTAGTTTGCTTTTAAATCCTGTGCTTTACTAAGGACACTCGTATTGTCCAATGAGGCCAACTGAACCAATCTGGCACCAAAGTGGTCTAAAACAAACTCTAATAGGTATTTGCAAATACTTGAATTGATCCAAGCCCTTTTTTTGTCTCCATCAGGGGTACTACGTGATTACCTCTCTCTGGAAGGCTTCTCTTCTCATTGTGGTGCAATTACGATGTGCTGCAAATAGAACTGATGCATTGTGGGCATTTTGAATGGGCGCTGGGAACCAACAGCATTTCCAATCAACAACATTGTTCTCTTGAAGGTATATAGTGATGATGAGTGTGGATACTCCTTAATGTTGACACAAACCCAGGCACATTCTGTTGTTGCAATCACTGTAGTGCACTATGATTTGCAGTTAGTTGGAATATAATTGCAGACCTGAGGAGAGAGATAAAAATAAAAAAAAGTCTACATCCTCTCTCATGTGCTTGTTGTGTTTGTGTCTAAAATCTGAGCCTGATTTTTGTCAACATTTAGCGACCAGTTATTAAGATTTCACTTTTCCTCATCCCTGGTTGTTGAGGTGCTGCAGCAAAACAGACCTAGGATAAGAAAAACTCATAGCCTTGACGCAAATATTAAACAAGGTTTTCTGGGTAAGAAACATCTGACTGTCCTTTGTCAAAACATTTTTAACGCACCGAATAAAAGTAGAGCAGCATTCTGCTGTACAAAGACAAACAGCAGTCTCTGTTTTTGTGTGTTTTCAATATCAAAGGTGAGCAGGGTTTAGATTCCCATGACGCTACTGAACAGTATACACTGCACTTCCAACAACACTTTAGTTGGGACAGGAGATAAATGATTTAAGTTCCATACAAAATCCTTTGGCTTTGCATCAAGACTTCAGGTGCTTTATTCTAACTGAATCACTTTTAAGTATTTTTTAAGAGACAAGGGAATCTTTTCTTCCTATAATCATACAACAGTCACCAACAAAAATAACTATTAGAATAATATTCCCATAGGGACTTATCGCGTGTCTTTGGTACTCAAGTGAATTTATAGTTTCAGTTTCGAACTTCTTCATATGGGGATTCATAGTTTCGCTGTAATAGTTGTACTCTGAAATATTATCCATGTTAGATTTATTCTATAGTTTACTATAGGTTTTAGGGATAATCCTTACCACATGTCTAGGACCCATTCACATTTTCACATGACACACACGTCGGTAGAGGGAGAAGAGCAGCCTAAGAGATAAATACAGAGAGCGTGGTGATACAGAGATTGGGTGATAAATCTTGTTCTGATCCGGTTTCTCTGTTGCTCTCGCACCTCAGTCTCTTTCTTGGGGTAATTAATCAATCCCAGACTGGAGTCATTGATCGGCCCCCGGTATGTTTACACTCCTCGATTTTATTTGCCACTAAGCTCCTTGCTGCCGCTCAATCTCATCGGCAGAAGATGCGACACTCCGCCCTCTGATGCCATCAGCAAAACGGCGCATCGATTGACATCACGATGAAAATCAATCTACTTATTTTTGTTGCAAGGGGATTTGTTTTTTGTTATAATTCTTTGCGGTGATTACATTCCATGTTGCAACAGATGAAGCTTTCTTGTGAGCCTTCAGAGACAGGAAGCAGAGGTTGGCATTTCCCCGCAGTTTGTTACCAACACTGCAAATAAATGCATCATTCATAAAGGTTTTCATGTGTTTCATTCCAAATAGCTTCTGAAGAGTGGGAATAGATATGTGTTGTTGTTGAGAAAATAAACATCCAAAATATATTTCAGTTAGGGTTAGACCAATATATTGGTTTGCCGATATATCAGGCTGATATTGACGTTATCTGATATCAGCAAGTCAGTGTCATCCGCCTCTGATATGATGGAGGTTCACTGACCACAGCTACATTAACACAGTTTGGAAAACCTACAGTTAAATTCTATTTTCTTTACATATTTTCTTTATTCATTTAATTGTTCTATTATGTTTTTTTATTTTTATTTTTTTTATAAAGGCTCAATGTATCGCAGAGTTTCCCCGAGTCTCGCTAGGTGTGGTGAAGAGTTTACATGTGATATGATGGTCTAAATGCTGTTTCAGAGGTTTTTCCACCCTGCCAAGAATATATTTCTGGGGAAACACTGAATACTTTATTTAAATACATTGAATTAGTGCTTTTGGGGCCCTAGGCAAGCATGGGGCCCCCTAAATCCTAACCTATACCTTACCTTCAAGCTGGGGCTGAGCAAAGTATAAGGCTAGAGCTCATTGAGTTTGGAGGCAGTGGTAATATAGCTTCAAACACTATAGCAGCAGCTGATTCTTTGATGAAAAAAGGTGTCAACAAAGCTTCTTTTGTTTGTCTGCATCACATGGGTAGCTTTGCTTCATGTTTTTACTGCTCTCGCAGCAACTGTGGGAAAGACAATGAGCTTAAAGTCAAGTGGCAATAGTTCACTGTAGCCGGACTGAGTAGGGGGGTGGTCATGGTGGAATTTGAATTTCTCCTTTTCTTGTAACACTTTAAAATCCTTTTAAAGTGATGAAAAATAAGCGTAGAGTATGTGATATTTTTGTCTTTTGTGGGGCCCTCTGGCTGCCAGAGCCTAAGGCAATCGTCTACTCTTGCCTAGTGGTAAGACCGCCCCTGCTCAGTGGGTCCCTGTTCACGGTGATGATGTACGGTGGTGATTATTCTCACAGGTGGTATCTTGGACAATATTCAACCTTTGTGAATTGAACTTTGTGGTGCAAATATGTTACACAAGAATGAGAGCAGAGAGTGAGGTGTATTGACCAAACTGGACACCCACCATTTTACTAAATATGATAGATAAATAAGAGTGGGAGTAGAGCAACAGGCAGGTGTTCACAAGATTTGCGAAAGAGGAAAGAGGTGTGAGAGAAGGGTGCACGTTGTTAAAACCAAGAAAGAAAGATGAGTAATCGTGTAGGGTGGAAAGGCGGCGCTCTGCAGCCTGTCAAGACAAGATCATCACACAATTTCTCTTGGTGCTATGATATATATGTTGATCTGTAACATGAAAATGGCCTTTGCTAGGTGCCCCTACCTCTTAAGACTGATCAGATCTTCACTAACATGTCATTTTCAAGCTGCCTGTATGTAGGAGTTGAATATCTTTGCTTTATGCAAGACATTGTAGAGATGGTGTAACAAAGCCCCATTGAAAGTGTTGTGACTCTTAATATTTCATTACTTAGGATGGCAACCTGGGGAATAAAAGCAGATTGGAAAAGATTGTGACTATCTAAAGTTTCTAGTAGAATTACTGGAAAACCACAGAGACAACTGTCTGAGATATGTATGGTTCAGCTCATTTGGTGCCCTAGGCGAGATCACCTATGGATGCAGCTGTGTATCAGCTGCTGGGGTACTATTTCCATATGCTTGCGTGTGTTAAAGGAGAGCGTGGGTGCATTGGTTGAATGTTAGATGTGATTTCACTGACCTGTACAGCAGTGGGGTGCACAGACTCTCTCACACACACACACACACACACATACACACACACACACACTTTAAAGTCTGTCTTGAATTACAGTGAAGCCAAAGGTGAATTCCAACATGTATGGACAGGAATGTTTCTATTCAATTCTTTTGCTGTGTGTATTTCATTATTTCCCTTCTCCTGCTTGTAATCTCCTGAACTATTCTCTACAAAGGATTTATTGCAGGGATGAACGCTCAGCAAATAAAAAAGACCCAATGTCACTCCATCGTTTTTATGTTTGACTTAAATTGATTCACTGATTGATTCATGTGACAGGTGAACATGAGATAGAAATCTATTTTTAGTTTCTTTACATTTGTGTTGTTTGTGAAAACTGGAACAAAGTCAACAGAAAAAGACAAATCAAAATCGAAGAAGCACCCAGCCCCAGACTTCTAATGATATATAAATACAACAAACAGAACAACAGCACGGAATAAAGGTGGGCATGTGTCCCCCTATCCAAGAGCACCAACACGAAACAATGAATTTACACAAAACAATCACATCTCTTCTGATTTGCTCTTTTGAATGAATTTTGCTTTGCTCTCAGTGCAGCTATGGGCGATGCGACCGCTTCTCTAGCTTAAATACAGGACAAGCTTTGAGTGGGCGGTGTGGTAACGCATTCTGTTACCCCCCCACTGGGTTGAACTCTTCTCATTGGCTTCTCTATGGAAAGAAAAAATACACAAAAAAAAAACAACTCATAAAATCCTGAAAGAGCAGAATGTGTGAAAAGTACTGTCGAACATGCATCCTATCACACTGCTGTCCAACACACATGGCGTTTTATCAGTTGATGAAATGTCATAAATGTCATAACTGTAACAAACACATGGGTGTCAGTGGATACATGATACTTCTTTCTATATTTCGGCCCAGTAATGACAGGTCCATCCCTTCCCCTTCCATTCACCACACAAATCCTCTGACGAACCTGTCTCAGGTTTGATTGCCATAACCACAACTGAACCCTGTTTAGCCACCCCGGTCAGGTTACAGAAATGTAATACATATTTCATATTGCGTCGAGTTTAACTGACAATGGGATTATTTTTTTGTGAATTGACATCACGCCTCATATTTCAGTCTCTGGTCAATTGGCCTGTATGTTTTATTCATGTCCTCTGAATACCTGCTTGTCCGGATGTCAAAAATCATCAGGCTCCCCCAGGACCCTCCCTGGCTGATTGTAAATGAACTCTGAAGTCGAAACTCAAAACAACCTGTCAGGGCGCTCCGCCAAAGGAATCTTTCAATACACCACAGAGGCGAGCTGAGTAACTAAGATCTTGTTGTTGGACAGAGTGAGTAAAGTCAATTTTCGGATACCTGTGAGATCATTCTAAACAAAACTTAAATGTGAGCTCTGATTCAGTTGGTGTGATATTGTGAAAAGCTTCTAAAACAAGTTTTGTCATATTCCCACAGTTCTGTTGTGTCTTGACACTGCTGTTCACTCTGGCTGTTGATCGTTTGGTGTTTCTGAGTCACTGGAGGCCGATGCCAACTGGAGGGGAAGAGTCTGACCAGTAACAAGTGCTCAGTGAGTCACAGCCGCCACAGTATGTCCCACTGTGTTAATGTGTTAGTGTGTGTTTATATGTGTGCACACAGGGCTATACGTGAGGGAATACTTGTGTATATATTACTTTATGGAGTTATATCCATTCTTTTCTCATTTTGAACCCATCACACAGGAAATATGATATTTTATGTATTTTACCTTCACTCTTGATAAATATGAGCCAGGTAAAATAAAATAAAAACAATTAATAATTAAAAATTGTTTTCTATCCCGCAGAGGCAATTATAAAAAAAGAAAGAAAAATAAAGCTGTAATGAACTTTATTCTATAATTGGCTGCCACAATTATTTGCATCCTTTGTTGCAACACTAATTAAAATCCTCCTTGCCGAGTATATTTAACTTAGACTGTATAGAAATCCTTCAAATATGATCCATCTAGATAGTTGTTCATTAGTCATCTTTAAAACTCCAACTGCTTTGTATAGGGGGAAGTACATAGGGGAAACGTCAATAGGGATTTTGCTCCCTCCAAGTCTCAATACCCTGACCTTTCATACCCTGTAAAAATAGCTCAACTTGAAGCCACATAAGATCCATTAATAGATCTGCAATAGATCATAGGTTTTCTAGTCTATTCTTCTATGATACTAAGGCACGCCTCTACTGCTGCCTCTTGCATTTTAAAGTCAAATGCGTGATAGGTGTAGTGGGACTTATTCAGGTTTGCAATCACACATTGGAAATGAACTATCTTTCTAACAGTTGCCTCTAAATGACAAAATATGACCTTTGATGCTTCTAAACTAAGAATATATCTTCCACAACCTTTCTGACTAATTCTGCCAATTCTGTATGACACTCTATTTGAGATCATGATACAACAAACCCTGTTGGATTTGTGAATCAGAAACTTATTCACACTACAATCAAAGTCCCCCTCAGTGTTTTTCTTCCCTGTTCATCTATCTCTTCACATTGCTCCACAAGGTGCCATCGACGCAGAGTGACACGCGCTGCATTCATGATCCTATCGTCATCCGTCCTCGACTGCAGGAATTAGTCCTTCATCACTCAAACCTGGCAACAGCCACTGTGGTTATAGAGTTCAGTCTTCCAAAGTTTTATCAGGACAGGACTTTTTTAAAGTTTTTGAATAGCTGTGGTTTGTTTGGATCATGTTGGATCATGCCTTGTTAAAACAGAAATTCATAGCAAGTATAACATTACATCTGATTACTTAAATTGACAGTCTGATTCTCCTCCACAACCATTGCCAAAGCTCAATATGACTAAAACAACTGGCCCCAGCTTAGCTAATGCATGCTGCTAATGGCTCCTGGTAATGAATGAAGTCGTCTCACCTAATTTCCATTCTCAACACCTCAGCATTCAGGATTATTCAGTCATTTCATCAGTACATGTTTCTGTAAAATCATCCTTCATTGCCAACTCCCAGTGACTCCCTCCTTCTTTTCAGTGGCTTTATAGATTTTCTCCAGATGATAAATTGGACAAGGGCAGCCAGTGAGGTGTGACCAGGTACCAAAGGAGTATAGCCCCTGTCTTTTATGGGCCTAATTATGGCCCAATAAAAGACCCATTAAGATATTTGAAGGACTGTTTATGCCAAGATGTGGCCATTTGTTTGGGTTGTAACAAGAGGAAAAGTGGTAATCTACTCCTTAAACGTGTATTGAAATAATACAAGATGTCACCCTAACTCCACACACAAATGTATTTAATAATGAAACCTGTTTTTTAAA
>CABFOQ010032057.1:0-15158 GCA_900660455.1 Gephyroberyx darwinii
GCGCTTTCATATGTTGGGAAGATCCAAGGTAATTGGGTTGTGAGTCGATCGATAATGAGAGACAGAAGTGATTCAAACCAGACCTGCTTACATCATTATCGCCTCATGACAGGGTCTGGGTGTGTTGGAGAGAGATAGATAGATAGATAGATAGATAGACAGACAGACAGACAGACAGACAGATAGATAGATAGATAGATAGATAGATAGATAGACAGATAGATAGATAGATAGATAGATAGATGATAGAGAGATAGATAGCTAGCTAGCTAGCTAGCTAGATAGATAGATAGAGAGATAGATAGTCAGATAGATAGATAGATAGATAGAGAGATAGATAGATAGCTAGCTAGTTAGAGAGATAGATAGAGAGACAGACAGATAGATAGATAGATAGACAGACAGACAGACAGACAGACAGACAGACAGATCCAGTCTATTGAAAGACAGAGATCGTCATTGTGGGACAACGAGGGACAAATACAGAATAACAATCTCATGCACACTCACTGAGAACAGGGAACGATATTGATCTCCTTTATTAAAGGAGCATGAGGAGGGAGTCGGAAACGAGGCGAGCTACATCACCAGCTCTCCCTGAGGGCTGGTGTTGGTGTCGTACTGTCGCAGTCCTTTGATCATTAGCTGACGTAAGTGCAATTATAGAGAGTTTTTTTGTAGTAAATTCATCTAGTTCATTCATGCATTTAATCATTGTCTTTACCTTTATTATTATTTTATCGCTTAGTTGGCATTAGGCTACAGGCAAAGAGCAGCCTGTGTTTGGAAAAAGGAAAAAATAGTCAACCTAACACAATGTTCTTCCGACCAGGAGAAGAGAGAGCCTTTTGCCTAACCTGCCTCGCCATTTTTACATCAGGAGGACCACAATGGAAATACGTCTGACTTTATTCTGATAATCTTTCTGATTGTTTACATTTAATTAGACCTGTTGGTTTTTCCGCAATCGCAGATTATTTTTTAGACCAAATTATTAAAAAAAAGGAAATTTCTACAACATAGAGAGGCCGGTTTTGTAGCTGATTTAATGTTATTTCAGTGTTTATGTCCAGTTCTCGTTAGCCTGTCTAAAATGGGGTTTAGGAGGAATAAAATCTAATTGATTTGGAGCTTTTGCAGCTATTTTGTATTTTTTTCTAATTTCCAAAAAGCCATAACAAAGCCTTACGGTGTGCTTACTTTCAGCACTGATTCTGTGTGGTGTAAAGACTCTAGCACCGATAATAGACTTGTCAGCTCCTCTGTTTGGGGGGTGGCAGCCCTAAGGTAAACATTTCATCAGTGAATCAAAGTCGCAATGAAAATCAACGTTTTGATATTACAATCGACGAGCATGCCCGAGCATCTTCCCAATACCTTTGAGACACAGGATCCATACGTATGCGCTCTGAAGACTCTGAAGACAGCAACAGAAGCTGACGTGAGAAAAGCGAGCTTGTGGCTGAAGGTCATCAGTTTGAGTTCCTGGAATGGAAAAAGGGAATTGGTAACACTCGTCATGCTGCCTTTGAGAAAGGCACTTAACCCCCAAATCTTCAGTAGAAGAAAGCTGCCATGAACGGATAAGAACATATCAGCCGAATAAGAAAGGTGGAGCTGATGAGTAGAATAAGAAAGCGCCGGCAGGGTCAAGCTTTAAATTTGACCCCCTGGCTTCACCGAGGCAACGAAGGCGTTCAATTTTAGATGCTTTTGGGAAAAAACACAACTAAGAAAAGAGCCGTAACATGTTTATCCCCCCGTGCAGCATTGTCCAAAGGATTTTCCACAGTACATTTACTTTCTGTACACTGCATCATATCAAACTCTCCTCTGCGTGAGCTGTTTGAAACTTCTTTCACATTTGAATGCACAAAAAGTCTGAGCTGCCACGAACGGTTTCCTGCGCCTCGAGATGAATGTGCAGGAGGAATTTATCACAAAGTTTTTGTTCTTTCAGGCATTACAAGTGGAGTATGAGGATAATTAATTTTTACTCCAGAACGCAGACACGTCCGCCGGCTGCAGGCGACTATCTGTAGGAGTCTTTTACACAGTGAATGTGTCACACACACACACACACACGTCATTTCCTATTACAACAGTGAGTAAGATGGAGACCTCCTGTCATCCAGTATGTGTTGCTTGCTTATGTCAGTGTGTCTGTGTTTGTGCATGTGTGTGAGCTTGGTAAATATAGGTCTGTGTATCAGTGTGTTTGTGTGTATTAGCGTTACTCTTAAAATCTCATGTCAGCCTTTCCATATACTTTGACAGCTGCCTGGGGCAATAGCAGGAATAAGTAATAGGACATATGTCATTTTGGGAATAATGGCTTTATACCTCACTGGCTTATAATAGCAGCGCTAACAAGTGTGATTACATGAGGAAGGTAACAGCAGCGGCACAAACTGGCAGACCTGTTGCTGGTAGTGTGTCTGCATAGATCGAGCCATGACGTTTCTGATGCTACTGAAACCTTTGGTATCTATTGTAGTTAGTATGCTCTTCATGAGGGCCCGTAGTTTAGGAGATGGTTTTCCTACTGCACAGGTTCATGCTGGCTAGAGTCTCTTGTTTCTATTCCCACACCATTTGGGCATATCCAACTTGACAGGTATTTTAGCTGCATGCTCATATTTTCTTAAATCAAGTGAGCTGAGTGACATCATTTCACTTGTTCCTAATGCAGTTTTAGGATTTTTATTTGAAAACAAGTGTCAGTATGTTCAAACAAGGCGGAATAAATCTGAAGAAAACGACACGTTTCAAAAAAAGTGAAATTATCTCACTCCATTGGCATCTTAAAACGTTTTCACTTGTTTTAAGAACAAGATTTTAGGACTCAGTGCTATATATGCAATACATTTTGATGAATGGCAGTTCTATTAAAGGGGACATCACCTTGAACAGGTCAAGTGGTTACTGCAGAGGAAGTTGTTAATATACATGAGTCTCTCAGCTGGGCGTGGAGGACAAACAGTAGACAAACTCTCCATGACCCTTTGATTGCCTTGCAGCTCTGAAACAAACTGAAAAGCTGAAACGTGCCTTGACATCATTCATGTCGACACATGCAATGATGTTGTCCACTTTGCAGAAATTAGCCAAGGCGATGTGGAGTCTGTGTTTGATGACCAGAACCTGAGCCTTAGGGGAACAGTGGAAATTACTAGTTACACGCTCCTGGTTAGATTTGTATGAAGTGTGTGTAGGGAGGTATGCTGGGTAGGAGAGTTGTAGGGAAGGGTGGATGAGCTGGGGAGAGTGGAGGAGTGGAAACAAGGAGAGGGGAAGAGAGGGATGCAGAAAGAGTTGTTGCGGTCATCACTCAAATGGACGAAAAGTTGTGAAGCACAAGGTTCTGGGGATGAGGGAGGTGATGATACCTCTTCCCTTGCTTTGTGACGAGGGGTGGAGAAGGAAGGTGCTGGAGGACGGCGTGGTGGTGGTCAGGCTGGAGGGAAGAGGATGCAATAGTCAAAATAGTTGCAATAGTACCCGTAATAGAGGAATGTTTTGCTTGTTTGTGGTACATTGATTGCAATCATAACTCACACTAGTCCCAAGGAGCCATTGTGTAACAGACGGTGCAAATAAAAGATGTGCAATTACCTTACCGTGGACGTGCAGTCGCCAAGGACCTTGAGACAGCCTTGTGCCACTGGGTCCAACAATGTTTTCTATCATTCTCTGGGAAATCGATTCAACAGAATTTTCTTTTAGTCTTACTAGATAAATGTCAATGTAAAAATGTTTTTCATAAAAAAATTATATATATATATATAGTTTGTTTTTTCACTGAAAACAACTAAAAACGATGTCCAGATTATTAGTAAATTGCTGATTTGCCATCACACTGAAACTATTTCAGTTAGGTTTATTGATATTCCTGTGTTAACATGTTTTATCATGGTATCTCCCTGTACTGTAGTTCAGCACACGTTGACTTCTGAGACACTTTTTCCCCCACAGTCTACTGTGGACAGGAACAGCTATTCTCCTGGTCTACCTGTTCCTGTCCACTGACGCTGATCATGTTTGTCTGTGTGAGTGTGAGTGTGTGTATGGGTGTGTGTGGGTGTGTCTCCTATCTGCTTCCAGGCTGCAGCTCGGCAGAGTTGGATGTCCCACCATAATAAACTTTTATGCACTCTGTATACGCTGCTTGCCCAAACTCGGCATCTATTGCAGCCCGACTGTCCTGGTAGGGGGATCCCTCTCTGAGTAGCTCCTCCTGAGGTTTCTTCCAATTTTTTCCTAAAAGGTTTTTTGGGAGTTTTTCCTCATCCTCTGTGAGGGTCCAAGGCTGGGGGATGTCGTGTACTAACCATTTACTGTTTCACATGTTGGGCTCTGTGAAGCCCTTAGAGACTGTAACAGTGATGAAGGGCTATACAAATAAATGTGATTTGATTTGATGTGATACTGGGCCATGTGTTGATCAGCTGCTAACTGCATGTCAGTCAAATGCATTACATAAAATAAACATCTAGTGGAATGACACACAGTACATCCTGAATGCTATATTCACTATGACTAACTCTATAACTCTATTTATATCACAATGGACCCTGGAAAGAAAACATTTCTAACTTTAATGCCCATATTTATACATTAAACCTTTAAAATAG
Organism: Gephyroberyx darwinii; assembly: GCA_900660455.1. Classification (NCBI taxonomy): domain Eukaryota; kingdom Metazoa; phylum Chordata; class Actinopteri; order Trachichthyiformes; family Trachichthyidae; genus Gephyroberyx; species Gephyroberyx darwinii. Next base: position 4,635 of record CABFOQ010032057.1, read on the forward strand.
AATCATTGCTGTATTCATTAAGCACACATATTAGGTCCTTTTGATTTGGAACATGATTTCACCTGGCAATGATCAATTTCAGGGACATTTGGAGAGCTTTATATCCACAGCTGAACTGTCTGCCTGCTCCACAATCAAGTCCCCCTCTTCCCTCTGTAGGGATGTATCACTTGATATATAGAAACCTGGACTCTTATAAAGATTCCTTATCAAGTCACATAGGTGAAATGTGTTGTTTTTTGATGGGGGTCAAACATGACCCTAAACTATATGTCATCACATAAAGTCCAAATTGAGGCAGAAAGCAGAAACAATGCATCAACTGGGGACAAGTTGACTGACAAAGTCATGAAGTTTTGGAACGATCACATAAATGACCTTATATTAAAACTCGGGGTCAAATTCAATCCCTGCTGCCCGCGGGGGGTTAATATTGCTGTTTTAGCTCCATTCTCCGCCTCCTCTTCCTCTGTTTGTAACCCCCCTCCTCTGTAAAGTACTGTGGTACAGACTGGCTTTGCGGTTTTACTACACTACATAAACAAAGTTGATTTTACTTGACTTGATATTGATCAGGGCTGTGGTTCTCAATCTTTTTCCAGTCATGCCCGAGCTCCTTTGAACATTTTAAGAATTTCACACACTCGTTAGCCAGTGGTGTTCGTTGGCCGCCGCCGCTTACTGTTATGAATATCACATCACGTTACGTCAAAAATTAGCGCACAGTCGGTACCCTGTAGTTTAATCACCTGAAATGCATCTGATTTAGTTGCCAGGTGTTCATTTCTTTCCAGTAACGTTTAATTAAAAAACTCTTCAGATCAAACATGTCCAATATATTCATACGACTGTGTCTCCCCAATGCCTAACGCCATGGTAACACACCTACTAAGGAGGCACAGCGGCAAGAAAGCAAAAACATATTAGACCGTGTTGGTGCTCGGTGAAATGCATTTGCCTTGCTTCAAACACAACTCTGCTTCCTGAGTGTTGCTCTGTCTGTGTAAGCTAAAACCTTTCAATCCACCAATAATGAGAAGTCTCTCCACTCTGGGTGTGGAGTTGCTGACACAAAGCTTCAGAGTGATACATGGCTTATGAGTGTGTGACTAATAGAAATAGAGGGATAATCCCTCTCACTGCTTGGGTCTGCAACTGACTGGCTTTGGCAAGAGGAGAGAGGTTGATGCTCTGCCTTTCATCCTAAAAGATAGAGGGAGAGGAAGGGGTGAGAAAGGAGGAGAAGGCAGAAGAATGATTAATAAAAAAATAAAAAAAAGTGAAACAAAATCCCAGGCAGCCAGTTCATAATGTGATCACCATGGTAACTACCAGGAGGAAATCAGGAGCCGTTTGCCATACACCAGGCACTGTACCTTTCTCACGAGCCAATTACTGATCAGAGAAAACCTGATGATAATGATGCTGACAGAAAGCTGCTCAAGACAGAAAATACCCATTGTTCATCAAATATACATTGAAAGCTTCAAATAAAATACAATACATGAGAAATACATGTGTGTGCTAACCTCTATAAAAGTGCACCGTTATTATGGCCACATTTTTTCACATTTTATTGTGGATTATTTGTCTTCTTGTTGCTCAATTTATGACCACATGAATCATCATAACATACATCCTTTGTCCTTTGTTTGTTGTATTGTCTTCCTATTTGTTAGCCTAGTTGTTTCTCACCATATCTAGTTCTTCTCTCTTCTATTGTTAAGTGCCTTGGGTACCTTGAAAGGCGCTGTACAAATGAAAGTTATTATTATTATTATTATTATTATTATTATTATTACATAGAGTAGCACAGAGAGTTGTCTACAGCAGGGGGTTCCCAACCACCGGGCCACACAACAATTGCTACCGGGCGAACATATTGGAGGAATAGTCGATGATCAAAAATGTATTCCTCTGGTTAGATTTACAAAACTGCAAAAACACTGCTCACACAACACGTTTCTCTCAGTATGCCTTGTTGTGTATTCCATGATGCATTTGACATAAAATTTAATGACCAAAGTAAAATTCCCCAACAAAACAGTTATTAATCCCAAAGGCAGAATTTTCTTGAAAAATCCCCCGGAGCCGTATAAAGACTCATTTCTGTGTGCGACGTAACCTCAGGGCATAAGCAGAAGCATAAGCATTCATACCTACATGTATGAATCCACCATCGGCCTCTGGGTACCTCTTAGTGTAATTTAGTTTATGGCTGAGTGTACTGAGGAGGAGGAGGAGATGCAATGGCTTTGATCTGGTGTACTTTAGTTCGCTGGTTCTGCAGGCTGTTTAAAACACACCGGGGGGGGAAATTGAATGAGTTTTATTTTTCCCTCACAGGAGGTACAAGCACTCACTGTACAGCAGCATTTTAACAGTCCAACAATGTCATACATAAAAGCTTCTGCTGTATCACAATTACATATGACAGTTGTATGTACATTCACAACTGGACAGAAAAATCACAATACAATCAAATTTGCACAAGGGAGTAAAAAGATTGAGATTAAAAATAAAAACAAAATGAAGAGTAAAAGTAGAGTACCCCATTTTTCTATCATTTTCATTATAGAGATGTCTTGTTGTCTTGTCAAGAGACCCATACAGATGCTTCAGATCAATGATCAGATCAATTCCTATTGCACAGGTCCCCAACCACCGGGCCACGGACCAGTACTGGGCCGAGTGCCACCTATTGAGGGGCCATGCAAACACTGGCTGTGCAAACCCCAGAGCAAAAAAAATCCCCCCAAAAAAAAATCCAGAAAAAGAGAAAGCCTCCTCTGGATTAAAATCGGGGGTGAACATGAAGCAAAGTTGCGGAGCAGATGGGACATAAGGAACACACTTTGGGTGTCGCTGTACCGTCTCCCTTCACTCCCAATCGGGACCGGCTTGAAGCAGGACAGCGAGCCCAGGGCTTCCACTGATATATGACTTGAAAGTAGAAACACTACCCTGACCCTTCTTCTTAGCACTCGCCTATTGGTCTTCACTTGTTCTTGTTTATTAGCTCTTGTTTATTAGCTCTTGTTTATTAGCTCTTGTTTATTAGCTCTTATGATTTCTGGTGACTAGTAGTTCTCTTGCCTACCTATGTTGAATGCACTTATTGTAAGTCGTTTTGGATAAAAGTGTCTGCTAAATGCCTGTAATGTTATGTAATGTAATGTAATGTAATGAAAGTGTATGCCCAGTGGCGCACAGTAGCGTATACCAGAATTTTGATATTGACTATACATTGTCTGAAATAGGAATTTGTCAATTTGTTCAACTATTGAGGCACCTTTTGGTTTTCACTACGACAGCTCAAGTCCAGCAGCTGGTGTGGTCGTGATTATTGTGTCGCCATCCCGTTTCAGTGGAGTACATTTATTATTTGCTTGTATCATTTTCCCCCCCGAGGCTTTCTCCTCTTTAACTCCTAGCGAGAAATATCATCAGCCTCACATTCATTTTTAGAAGTCTCTCTCACTATATTTTTTTGATACAGGCAATAAATTTGAGCCATTTAAATAAGGCACCATTTCAGTGTAGAATACCAATGTCAATTTGCAGGATAAATAGCTCTTTTCACTGAGCCCTTCATGTAATCACATCACATATACTTGATCCTAAGACAGAAGAAATTGGTTCTGCCACCAGCCGTATGCCAGTGCAAAGTTAATAAGTTGGATAGTTTCCCTGAATAAAACTCACGCCTATGCTATTAGACCTACATATGTGGCATTTATTCCCACATAGTTTTATTGTGGTAAGCCTATTATAGATAGAGGCTTTTCATGCATAGTTTTTACCGAGTGCATATCTCCACTGACTGTCAGCGTCACCAGCGAAAACGGAAACATTGTGTCGCAGCTGGTCAGGCTCAGCTTCGTCCTCTTTGTCGAACCCTCACAGACGCAACGGCAGGCGAGTCTGTTGGAGGTGGATTACCGGGACGGTGCTTCAGAAACACTACAGAAATACGCCCAACGTCTGTCACAGCTGGTGTCACTCGGTCAAGTCCCCCCGCCAAGTCTTGTCACGCATCGTGATGAGCTGTCTACCTTGAAATGGCATCTATCCTGAGGCTGGAGTAACCATGAATCGGTCCATGAAGACATCCGTAAAGCCACAACAGGCGTCAAACACAGGCAATCTTCGATAGTAAAGAGCAATGTCAATGTTCACCCATGTTTTTGAACGGGTATTGCCTGCTGCATGTTCAGCTTCACTGTTCTTTTGTTATTGCTTTCCTCCATTGTTGCTATGACAACACATGACAGTGCACACAGGGTCATAGACAGATACAGACTCATAAAATATATCCCCCATAATCCTAACCCTAAACCTACATATTGCAGCTGTAACCTGTCTTCTCCCAGCTCCCCTTCACGACTGAAGTCAACAAAGGATCGTCATTTTCACTTTGTCGATGTGTCGTTTACCAAACCACCTCTCATCCAGAGGAACTTACATTGATTGAGCAGGTGGTCTCGTACCCGGCCACCCATCCACCCTGCTGCAATTCTTCAATGCAGTGTAGATTAAATGGATGCTTCTACTAGATTAAATAGATGCTTTTCTTTACCATGGCCACATATGCACTGTGTAACGCTGTCAAGGTCACTCACGGTTCGCTTAAGGAGAGACAACTGTGAAATTTAATGTATATTTGATTGAATTATATACCCGCCTACACACAGCGCTAGATATCTGACTCTGCAGTGATGCACGGCACAGTTCATGTACTTCTGTTTATTTGAAATATTTGCTTCCTGCTGGGTCATGTCGCCTTATTAATCCTGTGTTGAAGCTCTGACTACACATCCTTGACCTATTTTGATCTATTATATCCTATTCTACTCCATTCTATTGTATACTACACTCTGTTTAACCCTGTTATATTCCATTGTAACATCTTCCACACACTGTACTCTGCACCTCTCTGTACATCTCAAAACATTTCCGAACGCCTGCCGTGGAACTGAGAAGTACTTGGAAGTGTTCCCATGTAGATATAAGCACACACATACACACACACACACACACACACACACACACACACACACACACAGACACGCACATACACACAGAGACACACAAATATATGCACATACACACACTTACAAAATAAAATACATACACAGAAACAAATACAGTGGTAGCCATTGTAGAAGTCCTTCTGCAGGGTGCATGTATCCTGCATCAACCCTGTATTAATACCACAGTTAAATCTTTCTTCTTTATATAAAGTAAATGGGAACACAAAACTCAAATGTCTCTAACAGCTACCTGACTAGTCTTTGAACCGTCTGACAGCTGAAAAGAGAGCAAAACATTAATCTTCCATGCAATTCCTCTTGAGGATGGAGCGAGCGTGCAGCAGTAGCTCAGTAAAAAGTAGGACTTATACAATGACCTCATCTGATACACACAGACACATGCACAGATGCACACACACACAAACACACTAACTCATATATACACACAGGCACGCAAATAAACACGCAGACATATAGTTTTTAATATACTATGTGTGTGTGTGTGCATGTGTGGAAGACAGGAAGACACACTGGACAGGTTTCTAGTCCATGCAGGACTAACACACCACAGACACTCACATCCATACCAATGGGCAGTTCAGGCTCCAGTCCACCTGACTTGCAGGTCTTTGGGATTTGAGAGTGAGAACATGCAAACCCCACAGAGTAAGCGCCTCTCTTGCTGTGAAGCAACAGTGCCAACCACTGAGCCATTGTGCTGCCGCTTTATATTCTTCTTCTTTCTGTTTGCCCCCTTCCTTAAAGGGGGTCAGAGCACAGAGGCCGCTACAGGACAGCACCCTTACGCCCTGACCACACTGATTGCCGTATTGCTGTATTGTAAAGCTCTGCAGCAATATTTTATACATACTTAAAAATGGAGGAGAGGCTACTTATCGTCTCCTTAAGACCTAATGTATCCCAGAGCTTCCCCTATCACTGACTAGGAGGGAAGTGCCAGTGTCTTAAGGAGGTGCTATCCCAACTAAAAAAATGCATTACAGGTTTCAATGGAGAGTTTTTATGTCCTGTAGTCTGAATGCTGTCAGAAAAGCATGAAAAGAATGAAAGTCTGAGGGAAAAACTGAATAATTGTAATTTTTTTAATGAAAATGTTCAAATTTAAAGGTGTTGGATAATGGTTGCCGGCAGCAGAAGTCTAAAAGTATCAAAAACCCATAACAGTCAAACCTTAGTTAACGCCAGACAATAGTATTATCAGTAACACAACAATACATTTCATTTTGTTTGCCAGCTCACATTCATGCACCTTAGGTTTGAGTCTTGATGCTCCAAATTCCTTGGATTAAAGGTTTGTATAACACTGCGCTGAGGGTGTGTGTAATAGTGTATTTCTGTCTTTCGCACCTTGTTTCCGACCATACTGAGCTACGGTGTTTGCATTGAGCTGCCTCACACCTCCCTTCCCAAACATTATTACATTTTTCTCCACTTCCCCTCTTCTTCCCGTTTCCCTCTCCTGTTTGTTTGTTGTGTCTCAATAACAGCAACCAATGGCAACTCAAGTTTAATATGATGCTCACACACACACACATACAGAGAGAGATATTATGAGAAACACTGTGTTTGTCTTTGAGGGGTTTTTTTATTTGTAACTTTAATCACAAGACAGAAAGAGAAATAAAAACTAGATCCAAGTGAACTGACAGCTGACAACCTATTCATCCATTGGATTCATCTATCAATCTACATTTTACTTTCTAAAGTAAAATCTACATTTACTCTGCCTTTTGCATCCATCCATCCAATAATTCATCCATCCATCTCTCCATCCAAGTGGAAGAGGTGAGATCGGAGAAGAAATGTGCTCTGCATCCTGCCATCACAGCAATTATAGACCTTTCTGCTGGGGTGGCAGGTTGGTGCTAGTTTACAGAACAGATGTCTCCAGTATAACTACAGGAATTGTTTTAATCATCTTTTATCACAATCTGTGTTTGTCGCTAACTGAAAGAAACAGTTTTCATTCAGCCTCTATTTCTGGGTACCACAGCAGGAAAAACATTGCAGACAAAAAAACCTGCTGTCAATGGAAAAGTTACAATATAAGCTGTTCTGTTGCAGATATCTTCCCTTACAAACATACACGATTTATTTATTTGTCCTTTTCATGTCACATTTTTTCTTTTAGCAAATAACTGATATGTTTTATATCAAAGATTGTTTTAATGACAACTTGTTTCCGTGTGCAAACCCTTGGCACACTGGGCATCCGTTAAACTCAGCACTTTTCGCCTGGAGGCAGGAAGTGTATTGTTAGTTCCGCCCTCCTCTTGACGAGTTGTCTACCTTGAAATGGCATCTAAGCGCGAGGCTGAGGTAACCGGCATCTGTAGAGCCGCCACAGGCACTGAAGACGCAGACGGTGAATGCAGGGAATCTAATGCTGATGTTCACCCATGTTTTTGAACAAGTGTTGTCTGTTGCGCTTTTAGCTACGCTGCTTTTTAGATTGCTTTCCAACCATTGTTGTTGTTGCTGCTGTGACTTTCCTGTGGCTGCTAGCCTCACATAGCCACAACCCTGTTCACTGCTGGCCACGCCCACAGACAATGAAGCATCACTGAAAAGCCAATTTCAGGTAAAGGGGAGATTTAGGCGTGCACACACTGCCAAACACAGGCCGGTAATGAATAATATATCCTGTTTATTTGTTGTTATTTTCATGTCAAAAAAGTTGCGTATTGATTTCTGTGACCTCTCTGATCCTTTAAATACCAAAGCACACAACTGGCAAGGCATATGTTGTTTGCTTTGTTGAGAGTTGCCAAGTTGTTTTAAATACCATTTTCAATTACTCAGAAACCACTCACCAGCTTTGCACAGTCTAATTAATTTCCGTCAGGTTTTTGTGACTCAGCAATCCATATCCTATTTGATGTCTTTGCCATTTTAAATCATCAGACAGATGGAAACTCTCGACATTTTGAGGATTTCGGGACCGTACAATTGGCCTTAAGTCAAAGTCATCATATCATAACGTGAAGGTGGATGTGCCTTGATTAATTTAAGTGTATATCATTCAGGAGTGTAATCTGTGTGTAACACTGTGTGCTTCAGTCAAGGTCTGAATTAGTCCCTGAAAGCACAACACCACTACATTACTACACTTAGAGACTAAAATACAGAAGAAGAGAGACTGAGATTTTGAGGGGGTTACACATTTTTTAAAGCAACGTTTCTCTCCAGGGGGTGTGGCCTGTGTGTGAGTGGTCAGCCGTGAGATTAAGGTGGATTAAGGTGAAGCTCCAGACATTTCCCGGCCTTTGCAGGGGTGTAGCCAATGCTGTTTCAGCGGGCATTTAAAGAGTCAGGACTATAAGGTTGGTAGAGAGAAGTGTCCGTGGTTCCCATCTTATTTTCCTGTGTTGCTTGGCAATTCCCTTGGGGTGCACAAGGTTTAATGTCACGTCTCTGTCCCAAGACCAACAAGTCATCAGTGTGATCTCAAAATGAGTAGATACAATATAGACGATCAAAACAGCCAATCAGGAAATTTTCTCCTGAGTTTTATCCATCACACATCTCAATTTCAGAATGATAAAAATAAAAAATGGAAAAAACGATCAGCAAAGGGGAAGGGGCTTAAATGACCTCACCAATCGATGAGATACTCACGCCCGAGTCCGACGAGTCATCACTTCTTTGGCATCAACAGAATGACATAAAGAATTGACAGAAAACTCTCTCCCCAGCCCAACAAGCCATCACTCACTCATTCATTTTTTTAAGCTGGGACAGGCAGATGGACCGACAGCTGGTCGCAGCTAAAAAAAAATGCTTCACAATAGGTTATGTATTTTTGTCTTTAGTTCTTCTGCACACACTGGGAATAGACACACTGCAGAAGATGAGGTGATTCTCTCTCTGTGTGTGTGTGTGTGTGTGTGTGTGTGAGTGTTTTTCTTTCAGCTCCCTATATGCTCTCTCAACACAATAGTAGTAAAATTGGTATGCTCATTGTACAACTGTTACAAATAAAACGTTTTCCACATGAGCAGCTTGTAAAAAAAACATAAATACAGTGGAGTGCAAGTGGTTAGCATGTATACATCTACCTACCTCACCTACCTCCCTCCCTATAACAGAATCTTCTCTCCTCTCCACGACACCCTGTCTGGCACACTGGCCTCAGTATTCTCCTCTCTGGTTGTATGTCCTACTGAGCTGGTTAAGTGCTGCCTCCGGGCTGACAGCGAGATGAGGATGTTGGGCAGAACATCAGTGGATCCTGGCGGGTGAGTCTGTATGTGAATTGAAATTGGAATAGGGTGTGGGAAGGGACGGACATCCATCTCTGAATTGTGTGTGAAGAGAGGGAAGAAGTGGAGGAAGGGGGAGTAGGATTGAGAGATGGGTGTAAGGAAGGTGAGAGAGGGTTAGCGGGGGCGGGTGATGGATGGGTGAATCTGCGAGGGGGCGAGTAAGGGATGGACGGAGTGAGGAATGTTTAACCAAAACCTAGTTAACCAAAGTTTAACTAATGGATAGATAGAGGAAACTATGGGTGTATGTGGATGGAAGGAAGGAGGGATGGATGAATGAGTACATTTTCCAAGTTTCTAAGAGTATCTGCATAGCATTTCTGCTGTATTAGATGGTGTACAGTGAAGATTGGTAGGAAGGATAGTGGAGAACAAGTGGGGCATGGCATATGTCAAAGGCCATTTGAACCCACAGCATGGTTAGCTCCTCATCCCATAGCAATTGATATAGTGGAATCAAACTCAATATAATACTTTATTGATACCTGTAGAGAAATCCTGTCTTCACTTTCCCTCCTCCACAGGGAGGTCAGAGGGCGGGGTCGGCAACAGAGCAGAGACCCTGGAGCTGGTAGGACTTCAGTGTCTTGCACAAGGACACTTCAGCAGGGTGGATGCCTGCCAACATGGAAGCTTGAACTCGGGTCCTCTGGTTGAAGAGTGCTCTCCCTATGCCCTGTACTCACATACAGCGGGTAAAATAAGTATTGAACACATCACCATTTTTCTCAGTAAATATATTTCTAAAGGTGCTATTGACATGAAATTTTCACCAGATGTCGGTAACAACCCAAGTAATCCATACATACAAAGAAACCCAAACAAATAAGTTCAGAAATTAAGTTATGTGTAATAAAATGGAATGACACAGGGAAAAAGTATTGAACACGCTTACTGAAATTTATTTAATACTTGGTACAAAAGCCTTTGTTGGTAATGACAGCTTCAAGACGCCTCCTGTATGGAGAAACTAGTCGCATGCATTGCTCAGGTGTGATTTTGGCCCATTCTTCCACACAAACAGTCTTCAAATCTTGAAGGTTCTGTGGGCCTCTTCTATGAACTCTGATCTTTAGTTCTTTCCATAGATTTTCTATTGGATTCAAGTCAGGTGATTGGCTGGGCCATTCTAGCAGCTTTATTTTCTTTCTCTGAAACCAATTGAGAGTTTCCTTGGCTGTGTGTTTGGGATCATTGTCTTGCTG
>CABFOQ010032058.1:1096-14304 GCA_900660455.1 Gephyroberyx darwinii
CTTCAGACAGTATGGAATATATATGTGCTTATGCCCTACAGCTAGGAGTACAACGTACATGCATGTACGAGTTCTCTCTCTCTCTCTCTCACACACACACACACACACACACACACACACACGCCGCTGCGAAGATGTCCAATAGAAGCCAGTCTTGTTGTGAGCAGCTGTCTGTGTTAGTGTGCTCAGACCCTCATTGGCAAAAATCTGAAAACAGCACTTCACTAAAAAGCAACACATGTCCTGCAGGGCAGCGTCACAAAGGAAGTGACTGTTGGAAAACCTTAAACCGTCTTCAGCAAATGTTTTTCATGAAGAATTATGATGCTCAAAGATCAAGTCCTTAATCCAAAAGTAGGATAGCCATGTCACCCGACAACACCTGCAGGGGAATTCTGTTTTTCCACTTGCTGCCCTCCATGGAAGTCAGAGTGCAAGCTCACCCCTGGACCTGGAAAGCATTCAATGTCTAAAGGATACTTCAGCAGAGAAGATGCTTGCCAATCCAAACACTTGAACCAGGCTCCTCCTCCACCCAAATATTTTGAGGAATGTAAAAGTAGTTTTCTAGTTTTCAAGGTTAACCTCTGTGATCAAGGTGTACAATGTGGAGGCTGCTCAACAGAGCATGAATTATGAAAGGCTGGAGTAAAGGTTCTTCTGTTTGGACTGTCACAGACTTTATAAATACCATGTGTAAGCATTGATATTCATTACGTAGATAAACATGATACTGCTTCAGAGCAGGAGGGGCAGCAGAGATAACATCCAGACACTCATGATGCCTTGTTTTGAATTATGATAAAAAAATAATTTAGAGGAAAACACAATTCACATAGTTGATTTATATGGTTTACTAAAAATAAGCTCACTGCTAAAAACCATAGCCTGCAAAGATTTAAGTTCACTATTAGTAATTCTTAATTCAGTCCAATTCAGTCTCCCAGTTTAAAATGGTTTACTGCTAATGTTTACTCTTTTGTTATCTCTTTACTCAAAAGAAATGTAATAGTTTTAAATAACATGTAATGTGAGGTATACACTGAGATGTTACACTTAATAAGGGGAAATAACTGTCCTTGCTGCACTGTTGAGCATTCAGCCGGTAACCTTTGGCCTACATTCTACAGCTACAAGTGCTACACACCAAGGCTACCACCAGAGCTCTGTCTCCTAACTATGAGGGATGCCCTTTTTGCTACTAAAGACATAAAAAGCCTCTGTAGTCTACACTCACAATGAACACAAACAGTATAAATACTCCAAAGAAAGCTTGGCTTGTGACCTAAAAGGAAAAAGATGGATAAAGTGTACCTGAGGAAAGCAGCTGCAGTTCAGAAGTCTGTGGTTGTGTTTTATGCCTCCATTTAGTCCTAGATGAAAGACTTCATTTGGACCCTTTTGGTAAAAAACAAGTCTAGACCCCCCAGTCTCTCCAAGACAAATGCCCTCCCCAGCTCTAACCATGTGCAGAGGCTTGAGAACAGTGTGTATGTGTGAAAGAGAAAGAGGGAGCTAGAGGGGGAGAGAGGGAGGGAGGGAGAGAAAGTGTGGGTGTGCCTGAATGAGCAGCTTGAGGCGGAGCCTATTCAACAAGACAAAATCCTCCCACAGTGGAGGAGGGGGTTTGTTCAGTGAAAGGAAGGCGCCTGTGTAATGGCAAGCCGTTCTGGGATGGAAATCCATAACGTTAAAAAACAAGATAAACTGCTAGAAACAGCTACAGCAACAAAAGGTACAACTCTGTAGCTTTTTCTCTTTCTAACATATTTCTCCTATCTCCCAATCTCTCCCATTTTTATACCTATGTAGTTGTTATGAAGAAAACAGAAAAGAAAAAAGAGAACGAGAGAAAAGAGACACTAAAAGTCACTTCACAGAACTTTCTAATACAATCCAATCCAACAATTTACACGCTTAAGATTTTGACACAAAAACTAGATGCTTGAACATGCTTTGAATATAAACACACGTGAAAAAGTAAATAGAGAAGAATCAAAAATAACATGACATGTATAAGCCAAACAATGTTGTTAGGGGTTTGTAAAGTGTTGAAAACTGTAGTGAAATCAGAGAATTTAACAACCAGAAGGTGAATGAAAGCTTATGTATATTCTCACCATTCATCTTCTGAAGGTGATCGATATCCTGGGGCATCTTCTTCTGATTTTGTTTCAACTTCATTCATCTCAAAATGTTTCCCTCTCTTCAATTCAATGCTGGCTTCTGTCTGAATATCCCTGACAGGAGCTAAATAGGTTTGGGGTAGGCACAAGTTAATAGACAATTCTACTGGTTGTTAATAAATTATCTTGGACTTTGAATGATTCTTTCCAAGTTACAAAATGATGTGTATGAAGTATACTGACATACAAGGACATACAGCCCTCTATAGTTTAGACTGCCGCATGAGAGATTTTGTTTGTGGTTTTGTGGACTTTGTTGACTAGTGTTGTTGACTTCCTGGCTCAAGTTGAGGTGTCAAACAACAGTATTATGCACACACATTTATACGCCTATATATATATATATGTGTGTGTGTGTGTGTGCAAGTAGCACTTGGACTTGTTAAAGCTTGGGACTAACATGCATTCTGATTTAGATTAGATTTAGATTATATTCATTATATTGCCCACTCAATCTGTTGTACTAACCTTAATGACATTATTTGAATGCAAAACAGAAGATGCTAGATTTAGCTTATCCTTATGAAAATGTTTTTAATATACTGTATATGTGACAAAGAATAAGCACTTGCAGAGTATATTTATTTCTCCAATCAAAATGATCCAAAGTGAAAACCATTTCAGAGGGTTTTCTAAGCAGACTATGAGTCCCTCTGGTGGCTGCAGACATCCAGTATGTCACTTCTGAGTGTTTCGTTGTCATAGCAGTTGGAATATCCCAGAATTTTCCCATTTTTTAGGCTGGGATACCACTCAATTTAAGAATATCATATGCTTTTTCACATATTTCATCATGCAACGCAGTCCATGTTGACAATTGTTGATGTGAATAAATATCTATCAAAGCTATACATCACAGTAAAATCTCTAATCTGTGATGTCATACTAAAGTACAGGCTGGAGTTGCACGATTGACAGAGAATAAGGGACTGAATTTGTGAATTTCCCCAATTCTTTCATGTCTTTTACACTAATATTATAATAATGCTATCAGTGTTGAATCTGAAAATATACCTACATATATACATAATATACATACCCAATAGTCATAAAATCATGAAAACCATAGGTGCTGCTACTTTTTGAAATTCATTAGCTATGGAACTAGACATTTGTGGGACATTACTGATAGAATAAAATCTTGTTGACTCTGGCTGCACCAACAGTGAACATTCAATATATAAAATCAAAGACACTGACTTGACAATGTCACAGATCACCAGCATCAAGTTGCTTTGATTATTGGGCTCAGACATGAGGGTGGTCACTTACACACATGACAACATTTAGGTTAATGGTTATGCACAAACAGCAATAAATTCTTTCTCATCCAATGAAGACATGCACATACAAGGTCTGACAAAACACTTAACTATCACATTAACATGAACTGTAAACATTTAACTTAATTAACAAAAGCAATTTTCAACGATTTGGTGCCGATCTGCACAATGGCTAACTCCGCCCATTCCTCAGCATCACCCCGGTGACCACTGTCAGTCCAACTCAAAGGGCTGTCGGCTTTCTTTTCTTGTTTTTTATTGTCTTCACTGCAGGGAAGACAATACAGCACAAGATCTGCCTCCTGCCCCCCCAGAACTCATCTGGGACCACATAAGGTCTATCGTTCGTTAGGGTGGTACAGAGCTCCTCCAGGCGGTAGTGGTGTTTACAGGGGCTCATACTGCGTGGGCAGTGTAACAGGGCATCTGTGGTGCTGGACCTCAAAGTCATTGCCTTGGACGACCTCAATCCATCTCACTACCTGCCCCTCTGGTTCCTTGAAGCTGAGGAACCAGGTGAGCAAGGCATGGTCAGTTCTTGGAGGAAGCGGGTGCCGTATAGGTATACCCAGAAGTGCTTCTGGTGCCACCACTGTCAGGAGCTCACGGCGGTTGACAATAATTCTGCTTTGGCTGATTCAATCTCTGGCGATAGTAGGTGACAACCTTTCTGGCCCTGCTGAGACTGTGACATTGCCACAAGAGTGAAAGGTAATACAGGTTAATGTGATAGGTTTAGGAATACAAACCCTTGCAAGGTTAAACCTTACCATGTGTTTTTCTTTTCCATTCTTTTCATGTATCTCTATTAGCCATATTTGTACCTGGTTAACTTTCAAGGGCCAAAATAATCAGACTCAAGGTTGTGCAGGTGATTACGGGCAGTGCCCCTTTAAGAAAGGTAAGCCTGGGAGAATCAGGGGTTGGGCAAAAAGAGGTTTTAGAGGGAATAAGTGAACTTTGTTTTCTGTGGCAAATTCATCCATTCGTAATTTAATTTAAATAAGAAGGTGAATGTGATTGAAGACCAGGAGAGAGGAGCAAGGACCAACATTAGCGCAAAGGAGTCAACACCAGGCCGGGACTTTTTTGGACTATTGGGACTGGGGTTTTGGGTCTTCACTGAGCGTTTTAGGCATATGAATGGGGTTACGTTTGGTTGGGGGAACTATTTCTCATTAAAAAGGCTGAGACGGCTTTAAGTGTTCTCTGTTCCCTTTCATTAGACATAACTAATTCCAGGCTCTAACAGTGTGAATTGCAGTAGATCCCGAACTTTTAAATATAACTAGGCTTCGAGAAGTAGCTGATTTTTATAAGACTGCACAGCTCTGATGCTCGAGTAGCTGGCATCAGTGTCCACAACAAAGGGCTGTGTGGGGTCAGGGGCCATCAGGACAGGGGCAGTTGCCAGGGCCTCTTGTAGTTAGTTAAACAGTGTCATAGTCCTAGGTCCAGCAGAACATGAACCACTTTGCAGTAAGGAGGTGCGGGGGAGCAGCAAAGTGGCCAAATTCACGCACAAAGCATCAAACTTCACCCATTGTTGGAGCAGCTGGCATTTGGCAGGGTGGAGCTTAAGACTGGCAGCATGGACAGCAGTGAACACCTCCTCCAGGTTGGCAAGGGCAGCATCAAAGGTAGAAGCGTGCCCCAGCAGGTCATCCAGCTACACAATTCACTAGCTCTGAGGCACTCCAACATTGCAGGAGTGTTGCACAGACCTAAGGGCAACACAGTGAACTGCCATAGTCCTTGCCCTATAGTGTCTTCTCACATACCTCTGGAGTAGGGGTGAGAGATATGACTTCAAATCAATATCACGATTATTTCAAACTTTTACCTCGATTACGATTAATGAACGATTCTTTATTTTATACAAGGTGTTTTCTTTTGAAATTTGTTTTATTTTGAAAATTGACCGGATGCTCTATGCCGTTCCCGCGTCTGACTTCCTGCCCGGCTTGACATATAAACTCGTCGTGTTTATTTAGACTAGACGCCGAAACTATCGCTGCAGAGCACGGGCCGGCCACGGAGCTCCATCTGAACGGTTATATGTCTGAACGGTCAAAACCGGTCTGAACCCGGTGTTAGTTGGACGGGCGGAGGCACGTGACTGAACACGACGTAGTATTTTTTAAGGGGACAGTAAATGAACGCACGCATTGGGGAAAGTATTTGCCGAATTAACCGACATGAGCAAGATTAAGTCGGTGAGAGGATCTAAATTTAGGTTTCGATACATTTTCAGTGCAAACTGGCAGTAATAACTTAAGCGGTCCAGTTCACTGGGAGTAGAACATCCAGTGAAATTCGACGTATTGGTTTCGTTATCGGGCTCGCTGACTTTCGTGCAGTAAAAAGTCAATGGAGCAGGACAGGACCCTATGGGAGAAGTAAACAGCCATATGATAAAAGATTCTCATAGGGTCCTGTATCAGGGCTAGTTTTAAGCTAACAATCATTACACTAGCACAAAACAAATCTGTTAACAGTTTACCTGAGCTGCCAGTATCTGTCTATAGACTTGAATGAATAGCGAGTGATTGTCTGATACCCTATCACAGGTGTGTCTACTTGCAGCAGGTTCCCCTACCATTGAATAGGTGGGATGGGCCTTGCCAACAAAAGGTGAGGCCCGTCTAAAGGAATTTATTTTGTAATGGTTTCAGTTGAGAGTTTTAGTGTCACATGGTCTCCATAATGTTACAGAGGCTTACCACACACAAGAACAAATTATCAGGTACAAAACACTAAAACATTGACTTAGAGTATTTATAAAATAAGCAATTTATCTACTAAATGAAATGTACTCTTCTATGGACAAAGCCATTGTATAACATCAGATGACTGAGACAAATACATTGTACTGAGAAAGCTAATCCAATGATTGCATGCTTCTGCTCCTCTTGAAATTTAATGCTACAACAGGTGCAAGAGAGGGAAACCTGTCTCATACTACACATATCAAATTAAGTCCAACTTTGAACTCTGGGAAAAATAAGTTTTTCTGTCATTATTAATAAACGGAATCCGCAATTCTACAATAAATATGAGACACAATATCAGCTTTTTAGCAATTCAGACCTAGAAGAAACTGAACATTAAGTCCCCAACTTAAAACAGATAACTAATTACAGATTAAGTGTCTAATAAATAAATATTAGGAGATTTGAAATCAGCCCAAATTGTTAACACATAAAAACATAACAATTGGACATTAAATGCTCTCGCCTTTGAATTTCTTCAACAAGAATAGAAATGTGTCAGAAACTCAGTGATACCCCCAACTCCTTTAAAAGTATTTTACAGAAGAAGAGAGCTGCAAATGTGCAGAATGCCCACGATCTATCTCCTTATCTCCTTTTATCTTAGCTAACAGGTTTGTCTCTGTGTGTGTGTGTGTGTGTGTGTGTTTTGTTCTGTCCTGGTTTCAAGAGAAGGCTGTCAGCCTCAATAGCCCCTCCTCTTATAATTTCACTCACCTCAAACAGTCTTGGAGAGTGGTTGGATTTTGCTTCTTGAGAACAACAAGAGGAAACACGTAAAATACTAGAGGTAAAGTACACTTTTTTAGTGCTCATGGATGTCATAATGTAATACTGATGTAGGTAATAGTAATAATAACAACTTTATTATATAACACTTTTCTAAAACAATGTTTAAAAAGTGCTTCACATACAACAAAACACAATGAGACAGTAAAGTAAAAATACCATTCAGAAAAATAAAAATTTGATAAAAATGAAAACAAAAACGAGAAATAAGACAAACAATCATAAATAACACATAGGAATAACAAGTAATAATACGGATACGCAGATACAAATATAAATCAAACAGAAATAAAGATACAGAGATAATCATTTCAATAAAACCATGTGCCTGGCCACATGAACATCCAGCCAATACAAGTTGTTCCCTACAAACACAGTAACATAAATAAAAATAACTAAAGAAGAGAGATTTTTTTTACTGAGGGAGGTATAGTGAGAGTTGCAGTATGAATGACATGAAATAAAAACAGGAATTACCTTCTCTAAATTGGCAAGAGATAAAAAATGACTTGATTTTGGATATATTGTATTTCTTAGTTGATGGAAGCAGGACTGCACTATTCTACCTGCCCAAAGTCTGGTCACTGTCAAAACATTTCTGACCGCTGGCTTTATACAAGTTACCAAGGTCATTTAAAATAAGATTAGAGTATTATATTTTAGAATATTAGAATAAGAGTAGAATGTTTAAGATTTGCCTTCATTTAGCTGAAAACAATTTGAAGACATCGAGCACTTGAGGCCTTGATGTCCTTGAGACAGTTTCTGAGAGTGTCAATGCAATTAGGGTCATTATGTCTTAAAGGTAGATGTAAATGCGTGTCGCCAGTATTAGCAGTTGAAGGACACATTATGCTCACGAATGATATGACCAAGTGGGAGCATGTAGAGGGAGAAGAGGAGGGGGCAAAACCTTTCACTGAACAAGCATCTAAGAGCATAACCAGTGCTAAGGTAAAAGAGCAATAAGTTAGCTACCTACTTTTTATATAAACAAATGAGACAAATAAGTGAAGTAAATAAACAAGAGCTAAGACAAATAAGTGAAGCATATAAGCATGTAAGCAAGAGCTAAGATGTTTTAAAACAGCTGATTCTGACATAATAGACAAGTCTGACAAGTTTTACCCAACCCAACCCAAATGAAAAACTCCTCACATTTCTCTGGGGAGGCTTCAATGCTGTAGCTGGGGGAGGGGCTAATGACAGACTCTATTCTTGTTCATAATGCCGAATAGTTCAGGTAACACTTAACATGTACTCCAGTTTATAACACTTTCATAATGGCTCAACAACAGCTTCATAACGGCTGTTTGGCATGAAATGGACCACAGATGCAACCCCCAGGTGAAAATGAACCTTGGGACCAGTTTGGGGCATCCTCAACCCCAATCTCAGGAGAGGGACAAATGGGCCAATAAACTTCAATTCTTCCTGGCAGTAGCTGGACAAATCGTTGGTCTGGGAAATGTCTGGAGGTTTCCGTACCTTTGCTACAAAAATGGAGGAGGTAAATATATCAAGATTTTGTCCAGTAAATGGCTGACCTGCATGGCCACATAGCTTTGTTTATAAACTATGTTCATTTTGTTAATGCCAATGGAAAACAGCCTCAGGCCAGGCAGGATTGTTGTAAATTAATGTATGTAAAGATTTTTTCATGCAGGCCTCTACAAATATATAATAACTCCTCTTTTGCAGCATTATAGCCTTAAATAGCCTTAAATCTCTTTCTCTATTATTACTCTTATTATATTTTATGTTGCACCTTATTACTTTGCACCTTATTCTGTTGATACTTACTTATTTACTTTATTATTTATTATTTTTTCTACTGTGTTAAGTTGAATTGACCCGGAGGACAAGAATTTCACTGCTGGTAATGATGTTTGCGTTGTTATCTAGTATGTGACAATAAATTTGAAACTTGTAAACAACCATGTGACCATTTTTATTTCAAAATGGATTTTCCAGACAATCACATTTATAAACACAACCACACCAACTGTTTTTGGTGTGTACAAATGTATTGAATATGATGTATGGCGTAACAAAATTTTCAATTTTGTTTCAAAGGGATCTTCTTCATACCTTATGTTCTGTTCTTGTTCACCTGTGGCATTCCACTCTTCTTCTTGGAGACATCTTTGGGCCAGTTCACCAGTCAAGGTGGAGTAACATGTTGGAGAAAGATATGTCCACTCTTTGAAGGTACATTTTCAAGATGTTGAAGGTTATAGCATGGCGTTATATGAATTATGGAAAGTGGTGTCTTTTCTATATTTTAGATTACAGTATAACATCAGTGTCTCTCAACAGGCCTGGGCTATGGAGGGCAAGTGGTTGTTTTGTATACTGGGGTGTATTACATCATCATACTGGCTTGGGCATTCCTCTACCTGTTTTCTTCCTTCACTTCCGAGCTTCCTTGGGCAAGTTGTCAAAACAGTTGGAACACAGGTACCAAGATTTTACACATACATGACACATACAATTTATACATTTCTGCATATGTTCATTTGTTTTCTAATTGTTTTCTAACCTGCAGTACATCAGCGGGACGTTTTGTTTGATATTCATTCTTCTATTGTTTCACCATATAAGACGGCTGTTTTGAGCACAGTCAGAATCATACATCAACTGAGCACCTCTATGG
Source organism: Gephyroberyx darwinii (assembly GCA_900660455.1). NCBI lineage: Eukaryota > Metazoa > Chordata > Actinopteri > Trachichthyiformes > Trachichthyidae > Gephyroberyx > Gephyroberyx darwinii. The sequence continues at coordinate 10,782 of CABFOQ010032058.1, forward strand.
AAATACAACATCTTCAGTCGTGGAGTTTTGGGAGTAAGTAGAAAGAACTAAAGCATCATATGAGGGCACTTCCTTTTTTACGCTTTCTAGACATTCCTAACTAAACTTTATTGTAGGAGAAGAATATTGGGCTTGTCCAGTGGAATTGAAGAAATTGGAGGTGTCCGTTACGATTTGGCCCTCTGTCTCCTACTTGCCTGGATAATCTGTTACTTTTGTGTCTGGGAAGGAGTCAAGTCTACAGGAAAGGTGAGGCTGGTATTTTGTAAAATAAAATTCCTAATCTTAAAAAGTGCCACAAAAATGGAATTGGATACTGGTTCTGTCTCAGGTGGTCTACTTCACTGCTACATTTCCATATCTGATGCTGGTGGTGTTGCTGGTTCGTGGCCTCACATTACCAGGGGCCAAAGATGGAATCAAGTTCTACCTCTACCCAGACCCATCCCGCCTCACTGATCCAGAGGTACTACTGTTAAAAATGTATTTGACACTATAATCATCACTTCTATTATTACAAACTTAACTGAACCCCTTTCAACATTTTCAGGTATGGATGGACGCTGGTAGCCAAATTTTCTACTCCTATGGAGTTTGCACAGGGGTTTTGACATCTTTAGGAAGTTACAACAAGTACAACAACAACTGCTACAGGTTTTAAAAAAAAAAAATCTCATTATACTCTATTTACCCTTCTACAAAAGTATGACTGAATGTTTGCCATCTATTTAAATTAAGATTAGAGTGGAGGTTAACTCATTTTCCAACATTTCACTTACAGAGACTGTGTTTACTTGTGCCTGTTAAACAGTCTAACCAGCTTTGTAGCTGGCTTTGCTATCTTTTCTGTGCTTGGTTTCATGGCATATGAGCAAGGCATGGATATCTCAATGGTGGCTGAATCAGGTATGAATTGTTGACACTGCATGTTTTACACAAAGCTGATATCACAAGAGTGGTATAATTGTTTAATGATGTTATCAATGTAACATTTGCAGGTCCTGGCCTGGCATTCATTGCTTACCCTCGTGCAGTGGCCATGATGCCACTTCCCCAACTCTGGGCTATCTTCTTCTTCATTATGATCATCTTTTTAGGTTTAGATAGTGAGGTAGGACCAAATATCCATTCTGTTTGGAATTATTTCATTCAGACGCGAGCATGATAAATGACATTCATCTTTCATATTTAATTACAACACAATCTCTTTCATCATTTTAGTTTGTGTGTCATGAGGCTTTGGTCACAACAATCTCCGACATGTATCCTTCCTTCTTTCAAATCCCCTGCCGCCGTAAACTCCTTCTCCTTGCCATTAGTGTGGGAAGTTTCCTTGTTGGCCTTCTGATGGTTACAGAGGTGAGAACTTTGTGATATTAATATTTCGTATAGAATAATGGACAAACATAAACAGATATGTACTAGTATGGATGATACAATTACAAATTTGTGTTGCCTTTCAGAGAAGGATTGTGTTTCTCTCTGTTTGCAGGGTGGACTTTATGTTTTTCAGTTGTTTGACTACTATGCCTGCAGTGGAATGACACTCCTGTTTTTTGCCATTCTCCAGTCTGTCTGTGTGGGATGGGTATATGGTAAGAGACATTTTTATAGAGATGAGATTTTATATCACACATATGTTATTATTATTATTATTATTATTATTATTATTATTATAATATTTTATAACGTGATAATACTGAGTAATACTAATACAGTGAAAATATGCTGTGTGATGCCATAAGGCTGATGTGGCTAACATCAATTATTTTCTACAGGTGCAGATCGTTACTATGATACTATAAAGGACATGATTGGCTATCGGCCTTGGCCTTTAATGAAATATTGTTGGCAGTACTTCACACCAGCAATATGTACTGTAAGTATTAGAAATGTTCTTCTTATAGGCTTGCCTACTTGGTAAAGATGAGATAAGGCTGTCAGAAGGTTTATCCTGTTTTTTCTATTCCAACAAGCCAATGTGTCTGTCAGCTGCCAGAGGCTTCTCTCCTAATGCTAGTAGTCATGTCTCAACCACAACTGTTGACTCTAAGCAACTATAGCTTGTTTACACCATAATGGGTTTTCAAATAAATGTTACTTTGAATCAAATGGAAATGATTAACTCATCACCGATTCGAAAAATGATGTATTTTGCTGAAAAAACATATCATTAGATGTCAAATTAAAAAGTATTTGAAGAGACACAAGATCCATAATAAAGCATGGTTTATTATGAGTTATAAGCAACGGCTACTGACAATCACTTCATTGGGCTTCTTAGTGATCAGATTCATCCCATGATGGAGCATGGTCTTGTTGTAGTAGGGTCTTCCTGGTTGCCAGTGTCTCTCAACACAGTGTTAGCAATGAGCAGTTTGATCAGCATCAAAATGATATAGAATAAATGGCATTACCACCTACAGATTCACTGAGAAGCTGGGATTTTACTTATTTAGCCATCGCCCAGCTACAACATTGGCTGGTCTATTATAACTGTTTTAACCACTCATGGTGTCTTTAGTATCAACCTTTATTCCATCCTTCAACTAAATAAAATGCTCAATAGCCACAAACAATAATTTCTAAATGTCCTTTCTTTGTGCCCCTTGCCAACATCACATGATCTTAACTTTGCGTTCTGCTTTTCTGTTCTTATCTCTCTCCTATTCTTCCTTTAGGGCACGTTTCTCTTTTCCCTGGTCCAATACACCCCTCTCAAATTCAACAACACTTATGAATACCCGTGGTGGGGCTACACCATTGGGGGATTCTTCACTCTGTCATCAACACTGATGGTTCCTCTATGGATGCTGTATGCTCTGAGTGTCACCCCTGGAACGCTGAGACAGGTACAGTCACATATCCTTACAGTAAGAAAAGCTAAAGAGTAGACTACAAAATAGAGACTAGAATGCAAGAGAGCACAAAAGGTAATATCACTGTTACAATTTAAACAAAGGATCTATTGCACACAAGGAAATGCAAAATTGACTTTAATATCTCCAAGAGTAAAGTTGTAGTACTATTATTGTCCTATTTTGTGGATGATTTGAGTGAACTGTATCCCTCCTCAGAGAGTGAAAGTGCTGTGCACTCCAGCAAAGGACCTACCAAGTGCAACACCAAACAAGCCACTCAATCATGAAGCATTTCAAACATTCACAGAGTTAATCACACTACGCTTGACTGAAACTCCTACAAGCAACAGAGAACTTCTATTGTTTAAACTACAAGAAAAAAAGAGGACAACCCTAAAGTAAACTGGGAAACACTATGATACGTAACGTGGCATATTTTATCCCATTTGATATACTCAATATAATCAAATGGGATTATATTGATAATAATCATTGATTATCATAACATGTTATCACATTTACAATATAAATAATGGAAACCACTGTAGAATCTGGTTATTGTTTCATAACATGCTACTTTCTTTGTTGAATTGCAGTCATAAATTATGAATTATAAATTACTGACTGAATCAATGAATGAAGGAATGAAAGAAGGAAGAGAG
>CABFOQ010032063.1:3835-15431 GCA_900660455.1 Gephyroberyx darwinii
CGCCTCCTCCCCAGACCCGGAGGGCGTTCATATTCACATCCACAGCTGACTGCAGTAAGTTCCTTAAGCTTCAGGACACACAGAAGAAGCAGTCAGTCAGTTTGAGCCTGAAGCATTCAAGACCAAAACAAGATGAGGTTTCTGATCCAGCTGGGCACTTGGCCCACTAGTGTTAAGAAAATGAAGAAGGAGAAGGAGAAGAAGAATCATCATCTAAAAGTATCGTATTAGTTAGTGATCAACATTTCCTGTACTAGACTGGACTCAGAAGGGTCCAGAAAAAGATTTCTTGATGTCTCTCACACAGCGGGGGTGACCTGGTCCTGGAAGGAGTGGGCTGGGATCCAGTTGGAGCCCTTGAGGAAAACTGGTTTCCCGTTGATGCGGAAATAGAAGCTCAGACCCGGAGACCCGGCGATAGGCTCCTGGATTAGCTCCACCGTGCGAAAGTACACCTGCAGAGCAGATTTTCATCAAGACTTCAAATGCACTGAAAGTAAAAACACTTCAAGCTGCATGAGTGGCTTCCGATTTAAAAACTGTGAACTCCAATACCCAGAAATCCTCCTGTTGTGAGAGTGAAGATACGGGGAGGTTTCTAATGTTAGTGATCTAGGAGTGCTCTGACCTTGGAGTCTGCACTCATGGTAAAAGGTCCATCCAGAAGGCCTCTCACAGTGAGGAGGTAAGATGGTTGGTCACCGTGTCCGCTGGGCCACCACAACTTCACCTGGCTACTCTGGAAAGAAATAAAAAAATAAATCACAAACACTCAAAACATTTACTCAAAGTGGCACAAACTGATTTTAAAGAGATGTTAAAGAGATCATTGGTTTCACTTATTTGCCAGGGGGACTATTATTTTTAGATTTAATAACATGTCTTTTTTTTTAGCCCTTTCAATACATTTTAGTAAGACAGTTGGTCCAAATGGAAAATGTGAATGAAAAAACGCTTCAGTTTGACAGAGGTGTATTGAGTACCGTGTTGATGTGTAGGGTGTAGGTCTTCTTGGTCTTTCCTGGGAGAAACCATGTCTGGAAGGTCTGTTCTGAGGCCAGCTCCGGGATGGAGAGGGTGACTTGCCCATTTGTTGCCTGAACAGCCTCAATAAGTAGCTCGACCTGTACGCTCCACTGAGAGAGGGTGGAGTCTAGACAGACAGACTGTATAGATTAGATAGACACAAAGACACATGCATGATGATGCATAATACAATACAGCACCGTACAGATATAAAGATGATACAAAAATCTAAAGCAGCAATAAAAATAATTTCTGGAAAACTGACTAATTCACAGAGATATTTCAGAATATGTTACTTTTACTATTTGAAAACAGTATTTGTCGTGGTCTGGTAGAGAGTAATATATTAAGAGTGAAGAGAGTAACTGAGGGAAACATACTGTAAAGAGGAACAGAGGAAACATGGATGAGCTGCAGCACATCAAATGCTTCCAAACAAACTCCCTTCCAGATGCCCATGGTGGGGAATGAAGGCCCCCAGTCCCAACTGAAAGAGCTTTGTTCCTGGAGCAAACATTTTTATTATTCTTTTTTTTTTTAAATTGGAAAACTTAAGCTAAAAAATGTTAATCTCCATCTGGCTAAATCCATGATCACTAGCCATGAGCTAGCTAGCATTTTGGCAGAGGCAGCTTGAAACCAAACCCGTATTACATGCAGTACTACTCACTTTTCTGATAAAGTTGACATGACATTCCCCCTTCTGAACCTCGGGGGGGCATTCAGGGGGAACCCTGTAGGCAGAGTGGGCTTCCCTCCGTTCAGAAGCATAAAGCACCGAGGACAGGAGGCCAACCTTCAGCACATTCTCCCCAGCCTTCAAGACGTCTCCTACTGGGAAATCCTACGCACCACAAAGAGATGCCATTTAAAAGAACAGGCTTGCTAACAGACAAACATGACGCTCTAATGTTGTTGTGCATTGTGTATTATGCAGCGCTCGTTTTCCACTGAACGTACATATCGGCGGAACATGTTATCCGTCTTGCCCAAGATGATGCCATTCAGTGAAATGGACGCTACGGTGTCCACGCCATCCAGGACCAGAAGCACTTTCTGTTTGGCCCTGTTAATGGGGTAAATGCACAGGTAGGTCTAAGAGAAGTATAGAATAGGACATGAAGGTATGAAGTCTTTGAAAAAACTAAAACATAATATTGACCTCAGCTGAGGAGACACAGAAAACGCGGTCGTATAGGTCCAGTTGTCAAGAGCAACCCAGCGGTAGGAAACATCGTTGAACCTGAAGTATGGGTTCTGGAAGAGTAGGAAGAAAGATTTAGCTGCAGGATATTCCACTTTATTCCTGTTCTCACACAGGTGAAATTAGGTGGGTAAGTGATGTAAAATCATATGTTCAGATTAGGTTTGACTGATATGGTTTGTTTGAAGCTGATACAAATATTCAATATCAACTCAATATCTTTAAATGTGACCATACACATGATCAGTACCTAATGTGTGTGAAGTCGTGCTTTCAGTTGTGGATGGGTGGACATTAATGTTGTAGATGGAAAAACGGTGGTGTGAGGACGAGAGAAAAGTGAAGGGGGGCCCAAAGTCACCGCATGTCCAGAGCCCCCATAATTCCTAGCTTCGCCCCTGGTCATACCGTCATAACTACATTCCTCCATCATCCCTCCGGTCGTCCTACCTGGATGTATCCCTGTTGGAGCAGAGCTGAATGTACACAACCCGGCACTTGTGCAGGAAACGAGAGTGATCCATTGGAGTTTGTTAGTCCCCATTTGCCGTTCAGACTGAGTTTGTGTTGCTGCTCTGTGGTTACGGAGTGTCCCGATAAAAACCGAACGCACCACGCGCAGAGAACACAAAACAAAACGCTCCCCGCGCTGCTCAACGGGGTCATAATCGGTGTCCCGTTGCAGGTATGTCAGGCATAAAGAACATTGTCCAAAAACACGCTGTTTGGGTTTCGGTTTTTAACGTGTTTACTGAACGGCGCTTCTTTGTCACGTGACCTCATGTGGCGGTCAGCTGATCAAAGTTCTTGCGCGTGGTAAGAGGAAGTTGGGAAATATTTGGCCCGTACACGACCTGTAGCGTACAAGATCTTTTAAATGTTGTACATTTTGTAATGTTGAGCAGCAGACAGTAACCGCGCTATTGAACGGTTGTTTATATGAGTATAGTATATTGTGAGTTGAGAATTACGTGTCCTTAAGGACAAATTTCACCCCTTGTCTTATTTCTTACTAAAACTGATGAATGCTGATGAAGTCTATTTCATTTTATTTTTTTGTGTTTGTACATTTGTTCAATAAACACACAAAGGTGCATCATGCATGGCAACATTGTGTTGCAGAAAACATGTACACGTCTACTTTTCTACTACTACTAAAACATACTACTAAACCACCCAAACGTCCTTCAGCTATCATGAGCTTCTGAGAAAAGGAGCTGACTGACTTAATACTTTCCTGGGATAGGTGTTATTGCATCACCACACAGACTTGAAAGACAATTATTTGACTGTTTTTCATGTTATTTCAGTTGGTCCACTGGTGATAAGAGTGGGAGTCATGAGGCAACTGCAATAGAGGCCAAATTAAATGAAATACACATCCAGACCTCGACCCGTGTCATGATCCTTTTCTACATATACAACAATTTTCACAAATGTTACTAAGTGCTTTACGAAACAATAAAATGACCACACTTAAAATGTGTTACGTTAGGCAAAAATTAAAAACATGTTTACACGTGAATAAAACAGGCAAATACGAGGATAAAATAGGTAAACTTTTTTTTTTTTATAAAAGACTACAAATTTGCTTTAAGAGGAAATTTAAGAGATTAAAATACATTGGTCCTCATAGGGGCCTCAGGTCCTCAGCTCCCAACAGCAAAGGTCTTACATATTTTATATTCAACACATTCACCATCAAAACAGAAAAAACAGCACCAGTCCAGTTTTTTAACGATTTAAGTAACTTTATTGAAGGGAAAACTAAAAAGAGACAGAGCCACGAGTTGATTTTCAACCGTTAGCTTTGCATCAATAATTCAGGGCTACAAGAAGACAGTGTTCGAGTGGGCATGAAACTAATAGCTCTTCTACTATCTTCTAAAGAATGAAAAGAAACGATAGAAAGCCTTTGAGGGGGACCAAATTTTCCAACTGCTTAGCCTCACAGTCCACTTAATTTGCAGAAACATATCAGATATAATAGCCTACCTTTATTAACATGCATAAAATACAACACTGAAGTTCTTATACTTTGTTTCCTTAACATTGATAGATACTGCTGTGCTTCTTTGTACACACACTTGATTGTGGAATAAAATACACTTTTTTCCTCAGGTAATAAGTTTCTAATACTAATGATTAGAAGAGCATACCGACATCACACCAGTCCAGGGGTCCAATACAGGAGCAAAGATCCGGTTTCCCACAGCTTTCGTAGATTTAACAGTTCTCCGTTTCAGTTCTTACTGAACTGGTAGTCGGTCGTAATTTAGATAGGAGAATGTTGCTGATTCAGTACTTTGATCATTTAGGGCAGAAACTGGCTTGAGAGTTTTCTACGAATGCTCTGAGAAACCCAGCCCAGAGTCAACCTATTGTCAATCCCACAGGACCCAGCCAGTTAGCTAGCTGGATCGTCGTGGAACTGACGTGCAAGCTAGAGTTGGGTCAGTGTCAGGAGACCAGTTGGATCAGCGTCTACAATGCGTATGCAGAATAATGAGTAACATCGTCAATATTGGGTTGAATAACAAAGTGTCAGCGCAGGCAAGCCCGGCCTTCTTACTGCTGCATGCTCAAACCGAGTTCAGAAGCATGGTTATTAACTCCATACAAAACGGGAGTCGAAACTTCACTGAAACTGGCACGTGTCCGAGCTAGAAAACACTATCTTCTTATGAGCACACGGGTGGAAAAGAAGGGGGTAAAATGGTCTGATTAACAAGAAAAAAAAAAAGAAAAAAGAAAAAAAAGAAACCCGGAATTTAAAGTTGGATCCAGCGTCAACGTTTTTCCACCAGCTTTCAGGAACGATGTCATCACATGGCGTATTTTTGTGTCCATTCTTTTGCTATTCTGCTGTATCTGTTAACAGGAAGAAAAGGAAAGTCACCCAACGAAGACAGAGCTCAACCCAGGGGTGGAGTGCATCAACTTTTTTGGCAAATAAGCTCTTTGATCAACTTGTGTGGCTGTGTGTCCACGATTGATTTGATTTGCTACAGCGCATGCAAACATTGTGTTGTTTAGTGAACGGTGCAAGCTAGCTTAGCATCACCTCAAATGTGTTAGCCTATGCACCATAGGGCACTAAACACTGGACACACAGAAGGGAAACTGCTGCTGTATAGCAAAGAGCCTATTTGACAACAAGTTGGTGTATTCCTTGAACACATCAGGCATCCTTATCAACACTGTAAAACGTCCAAGTGAAGTACAGAGGCACCAACGGACTGGCAGAAACAAACATCTTCATGCTACTGACAGAGAGCAACCAATGGCCATTAGGTTTTAACAGTCAAACAGTGGCTACGTTTACAAGCACGGAGAATTCTGTTCCTAACCGGATTACTAACCTAGTTTGGGCTCAACACATGTAACCGCCACAACTGTCAGTATAACCAGGTTAAGATGTCTGGCGTACTCCCGTATTAAACAGGTTACTGTGGCATGTAAACATCTTACACCTTCACATTCGGGTCATGCCATTTGCGCAAACGCAAGTGTGGGTACATTTTGATGTCAACAAAAAAAATGGCAGCAAGCAGGACTTACTAGTACTATTGGGATCACCTTTTATTTCCCCTGTATCAGAAGTAATCTACTATTACTAAGTCAAAGAGGGAGGTTGGTAACTAGCGACCAAACCTTTTTATACTTTTTTGCTGGCGGACTGCTTTACCCGTGAGTGGGACACTACAGGTCGACAGGAATATTCTGTTAACTGGTTTATTCGTGGCAACAGCAAGACTCAATCACAGGGTATCAAAGGTTCATGTAAACAGCTTGACCCAAATAAGACTTAAACCAGAGTGTGGCCAATAGTAAGGTTGCTCTGTGCATGTAAACATAGCCATATATTAGTATACTCAACTCAGCCAATCACATAAAAACCTTGGTGTCAGTCCACAGTGCAGCCATAAATCTGGGTGAATGAGATCCAAAGCCCAAAACTTACACTTAAGACCGTAGAAGGACATTGGAGAGGCAGCAGCAAGCGCCTCTGGTTATGCCAATGTGACCAGAGCATCACAAACACATCGACCAAATCCATACCACTAGCCAAGATGCGGCGCTGGCTCTTGGCCTTACCCTAAAGCATGGCATACTTCTCTGTCCACTCCCGAGCTAGTTTATTATACCTGACAGAGTGAAACTGGGTATTATACTACATTCGGGCTATACTTCATATGAATTTACCTATAGGGGTTGTTATTCTTCAAAAGGGTTACTTTGCAATTTTTGAAACGGCAGATAAAAATACATATATGTACTTACTTCTGAGTATCTGTTTTGTAGATTCGTGCAATCTCTGGCACTAGCGGGTCATCTGGGTTTGGGTCACATAGGAGTGAGCAAATGGACAGAAGAACTGCAAGAAACAGGAAACTATTAGATCTAGGGTTACATAATCTTTGTTTTTCAAATGGGTTACCAGGATCTTCAAAATAAAAGTTTTCCTCCTTGAGTAATTATTTATGTCACATATAACAAAAACAACAAGGTGTTCTTTTGTGACTATCCATACCTTTAGAAATAGTAAGTGCAGGAGACCACTGTGATCTGAGAATATCCAGACAGATACTGCCGTTACTGTTAATATTTGGGTGGTAAATTCTTGTTGTAAATGCAACCTGCAAAGAAAAACAGAACAGGCAGTGAGGACAAAGAAAACAATGTCCAACCACGCATCAGGGAAATGGTTTACGACTATGAATGCTTGACATAGGGATGTAAAAGTGTGCGGCTGGCTCATTCACTACTTCCAGATTAATAGGAATTACATCAGGGGGTTTGTACTGTATAAGCAGACAACAGAGCAAATAATCCTCCATATTTCAAAAAGCTATGCTCCATTTCATATACAACCGATTAATGTGGCCGTTTTTTAAACTTCTATAAAAATGTCAGCATCAGTGTAGAAGGGGAGGCTGGAAGAATTTTAGTGGATGCAATGTTGACTTCAGCTCCCTAAACTGAAATTAGTGTTCATTTCTTACATGTGAGGATAATGTTTTGTATGTGTATGCATGGATTCTGTAGATGGCTGGCTTGTTAGATGAAAAAAAGACAAACAACAAATAAAAGAAACTTTCATTCTGACACTTCCCCCAGTACCTATACTTAAAAGTATAAAGGAAAACAATAAGTGTAAAGGAAAGCTGTAACCTGGCTTACCTTGGGTGGTTTGAACGGGTAGTCTGTTGGAAAATGAATTGTCAAGAAGAAAACGCCTCCCTGATATGGACTATCATTCTGAAAACACAGACATTTAACATTATTTAGAAAGGATTATCTAAAACTCCTGCCCATAATTAGTAATTGTCTCATCACATTTCCACTTTTATCTCATGAATAAATCTGAAGCAGCCTTGATGACAAAATCAAAACAACAAAAACAATTATAATGTCATAGATTATCTACTTACAGGTCCCATGATTGTGGCTTGCCAGTGAAACACTACAGAGAACAGAGAAGCTCAGAGTTAGCAAAAAAACTGAACCCACATAAAGGACACAGACATACCACTGACAGGAAGTAGCTTTATATTACAGATAAGACACTCCGTCTTTCAACACCTCAGTGACGCCATTTCCCTTCACATCGCAGCATTTTCTCAGCAATTGTCTCTGTTATCAGTTTGTAGCCATGGTGGTCAGGATAAAAACAAATGTAAATCCTCAAATCGGTCCCTGCATTTGTGTTAGGCTGCAGCATATTTATTTAATATTATTTAATAATAAGAGTTCCAATTCCTATACACATTTACAGGGAAAGCAAAATGTTTGGTTAGTTCACTTCACTTGCAATGGTGGTAGTTTTCTTGCTGTGCTCAATCAACACTGCTGACACTGGCATTTCATCATTCGGTATCTCCAAAAATACAGAGGATATATCCATCAAAATGTACCGCAATCTGTTTTAATGTTGTGTCATCGATGATTTTATAAGAGGCCCCGTTTAATTCAGGTATTATTCAATTTGGTCAAGACTGGACACTTACTGTCATCGCCCACAGGGCCTGCTGAGCACTGTGCTGGAGGGTCACGAGCCAGGTCATTAAGCTCCTGTAATGAAAAGAGGTTTGGAAAAACAACCAATTAGCCACAGAGACAAAACAATAATGAGATTCAATCTGAAATCAAAGCCCAAGACTGAATACCACTTAACATCCTGGCACACACCAAGACGCTGATATGGAGCCTACTAGCACATAGAGGCACGCTGAGACGTCCAAGGAAATGAGATGCTACACAAGCGATAGTAAGCTTAATTTATTTCACAAGACCATCCTGCCAGATTTACACCCCCACCCCCCCCCTCCATATCCAAGCCTGCATCTGTTCAGGGGCAGGGGGCCACCTTGTTATCCTCTCTAGGGTTGACGGCAAGATGAGGCAAGATGAGACCTGATCGGCTACTACTGCCTCTACTGTTATTTTTAGGTCTCCAGCTATTTTAGAGTGAGGTGGGGGCAACGCCCAACCCGGGGCCTCTGTGTCACATACAATTCCACGTTTCGTTTTCTGGATTTTACTCTGAAGGTTCAAGTTGGCAGCACAGAACAGAATGTAAGCCATGTCATGAGCCCAGGAGCTGCTGCTGCTGCTGCTCTGCCACCCTTTTCCTCTGCTCAAGTACCAACACATATCCTGTGCACAGGGTGAGCGGCTCAGAACAAGTTAGATTACATACCAATGAAATGCATCATGAATACAAGGCAGATTGCTCAGATACAACCAGTGAAGGCTGTGAGTCACGGGTTCTGGGAACTGCAATTATCGAGGTCATATATGTTGTAACTGATTGGTTGCTGGGGACATGGACGTTATGAAAAGCCTGATAACACAGCGTGGAGCTCAAGTGACGGCTTGTTGGCATTACCAAACAGCATTCCACCATGGGTATCGGTGTGTAAAGGTATGAACTGTTGGGCAATTTTTGTGGCCTCTTCCTGTCGTCAACCCACGTCAATAAAGTAATCGTGGACACAGTTAACCTTAATTAATAAATAACTCCAACGAGCTGGATAATGTTTACCAGCAAAAAAAAAAAGGTTGCCCTCCATTCGTGTTTGCCAGCCCAGTGCCAACGCTGAAACTCGCTCAATCCGAGACACACCAAATGTTTACACACGTCGGGATTAAGTGCGAGCTAACACACTTCCACGAACATGTTACCCCCACAGCTGTTGGCTAGCTAACGGTTCACAGGAAACTAGATATGGGAGGCTAGCGCGTCGAGCTAAGTTAATTTACCTTGTGGATCCTTTTCAGCGCCATCCTCTCTCGATGTTCTCTTCGATTTCAACGTCGTTAGATCCAAGCGATGAGGGCCAACCGTGATATGCCAGGATGGTCGGCTACCTGTGAGACAACTTACGTTAGGTCACCCCGACGGCCTTTCTTCTCGAGCTAGCCTAACGGTCCTCTCGCTGACTGGAAAGCTAAACTACGCTACGCACGGAGTTGCTAACAATGCTAGCTATCTCAACCAGCGTATATTCGCCACAAGGCTGATGTAACCCGACGCTTTGGTAACCTCTACTCTCTCGGTAGTTTGTACGACTTATATTAGATAACTTGTATCCCCGTTTGCGGCTAAACAAGCGCGTTTATCAGCTGTAGGAATACGGGCAACAAAAGGTTCCTCTTCCTTTGGTTTCTGTCGATACCGTTAGCCAGCTAGCTGCTGTCTACACGTATTTCAAGGCGGTCCGCTCGTTTGTGACTGAGTGACAGAGAGGATGTGATGGCAGATTGGTTACAAGTGTTGTTAAAAAAACATGCGTGGAGACATGTCAGTTTTCCACTCATCCAGGCCTATGATTATGACAGCAAATATGTTAAAAGTAATGTTCTTTTTTTTTTTTTTTATCGTGAATGAATCTGACTCACCATGCCAGCACGTTGTGTCGTGTCATGATTTAATTAATAAGACTACAGTAAAAAAAAAAAGTATAAGTTCACAGCAGTGAATTAATACTGAGAAAACAGAGCCTATGCAGTACAAAAATTTGATTCATGAACAACAAATGTTGGAGTTCTGCTATACACACACACACAAAAAACAGCCAGGACAATGGGGAAAAAAATGAAATCAAAATAAATCAAAAGACCATTTCAAATATAAGACAATTTCAATTACAATTGGTTAAACTTCTTTATGTGTAGTTCATTTGTTTATTTTTTACAATTTCTGTACAGTTGTACAATTAGGATATCATTATCACCCAATGCATTTTTGTCCCTAAACTGAATCCAGACGCCTTTTTTACGTACTAAGTAGAAGCACATTCATTATACTGTCAGTTAAAGGATACACAATGTTTCGCTATTGGTTCACGGAGAAAAAGGCAAATGTGTTTCAGTCAACTTTCTGGAGAATTTCCCCTTTTCACCCTTCAAGGCACTGATGCAGGGTGGTCACTCCTCTGTGCTTGTGCAAGAGTGGGTGGCATCTGTGGGCAGCCAGGGTATTTGTGAGATAGATTTGGCCTCTCTTGAGTCCGTCTGCTACTTCTGTGTTTTCATTGCTTGGTTTGATAGATATTTGGCTAACAGGGCTCATACCAGATGAGACAGCTACAGGATGTTTTGTCAGTGTCATTTCCTTCTGGTGAATCAAGACTGTTGCATGTTTTAGGCGTCCCATCCCTGGCTGCTGTCTGACCATCAGCATTTGATACCCCCTAATGTTTTTCAGGTCAAATCCATTTTCACACGGGGCATCCGTCAACTCAAATCGGGTTATTTGATTCACTACCGTCGACACGGTCAACTTTAGTTATTGCGCTGTCAACGGTGTCGTAACGGTTCTCACAATTACTGGGTCATCGCTAGTTTGTCGTATTGTACGAGAGGAAGCAGTGATTCCTTCAAGTTGTGTGCAAGGTCCCGCTCCCTCAGAGTCAGATCTACTCTCCACATCGTCCCCGTTTACAGGATCAGGCGTCGACAGCGACGAGTCCACAGTTCTACAGCACACCCCGTCTTCTCCAGGCGGCATCTCACCACCCTCCTCCCTCGGGATGTGCGTGTTGACGGGAGAAGCTTTATCCAACGGCGTGTGGGAACTAGAAATGCCCATTGAAGCGCAGCCTGACACCGGGCTCACAAAGCCAACAAAGTCTCCACTGGAGCTGAAACGAAGGCCTTGGACAGACTTCCTGTGCGAGTCACCTGTTGAGTCATCAACTACACCACAGGCTCCCCCCTCAGAGCTCTCTGTCCTCTCCTGCTGCTCTGAGGGGCCGGGAGTTACCGGGTTGCTCGGGGCCTCTTGTGCAGCGTCGCTACCGGGGGTCTGATCTCTCTCTTGTGCAGCCGGATCTGGCCCCGTGTCTCTCTGAGGTGGCG
>CABFOQ010032065.1:0-10122 GCA_900660455.1 Gephyroberyx darwinii
CACTTCCATTTTAGCTTCAGATTCTACATCATCATCATGTTCATCATTTTCCTCCACTTCATACCCTTCTTCCATTTCTGCAGCGGGCGATGTGAGGGCTTCTTCAGAGGAAGAAGTAGCATGTGGTCTGTATGTTGGATCTATCACCTCATCATTATTTTCCTCCTCTTCTGACCCTGAATCCTCCTCATCAGTTGATTCTTCCTCCTCATTATGTTCAGCATTGTCCTCCTGGTCATTCTTCTCCACAACATGGTTAAAAAATAGCTCATAAGCCTCCTGTACGGCTGTTCATCTGTTGGAAAGCAGTATGGTGTGCCAATTTGCCCCATTGCACCACTTTGTGCTGCGGGGTCTTTTTTGACCCCAGAGGACAACAGAAGTTATTAAATTCAATAAAACACCCATAATTCAATCAAATTACTTCAAATTTATTTTAATCGTGAAGAGCATAGTATCGAACAACCCCCATTATTTTCAGACCATTTGATGAATAAAAAACATATTTTGACGGCAAAAGATTTCATTTGGGGTCAGAATGACCCCAGGACAACACAAGGGTTTTAATTTCCATTTTCAAACTTATATTCTACAGTGCCTTCACAGAGTTGCTGCCTGCTGGTGCACAAGCCAAACAGGTTGAACAAGCCAAACATGTTTTGTACATTGCTGTGATACATTATTTGATTCAGCAGAGCTTTCAGCCAGTATGATCGTGTATTGAAATGCACCAAGCCTTTTTCTCTTATTTATGATCATTACAGCTGTGCACGACAAATGTTGACTGGTGAAGCATGAGAAACACATTTTGACGTGCATTTTATTCGACAAAAAACAGACCAGTGTCAATTTATTACTTATTGTATGGTTACTTGGATTGCTTCAACAGTCCACAAGCCATTTGTACTCAAAGAAGGAAATAATAAATCCTCTAAAAGCACAAAAGGAGAAACCTAACCTTGAATGAATGACATGTACCGTACATTTCAACACCTGACGTCAGTTAGATCAGTATAACTCAATAGTTTATCATTATTATCTGGTTACTGTAAGTTATCTATGTGCATTTGAGGAACAATGAAGGCACCCTGCCATCATGCCAGTAAAAGCTTTGACTGTGTAGACTGACACACTGAGTCACACAAGAATGAGGAAGTGCCTGGAAAAAAAGGGAACAGACACTCTCACACAGTTGTAAAGCTACATACTCATGGCGACACTGCTTTGAGAAAGCAACACCTGTCCAGGTAAGATTTAATCAATTGCCACTTCTATCATTAAGAGAAATGCAGTTTTAACAATTAGTTGTTTATAAAAGGATTGCAAAATGCATGAAATTACACGATCCGTCTGATTTAGATAATTTTTCAAAACTCAAATGCAAGTTTTTCTCTCCCTTTCCAGTTATCAATGGATTCTGGTGTGTTCCTGGATCAGCCTAGCAGGCTCCATGGTGCTGATATCCCATCAGGAGCGTCAGCTCAGTGCTGCTCTGAGAACAGCCTGATGTTTGTCTGTGAGTTCCACCCTGGGCCTGGTCCGCCTCAGGCTTCTGGCGACGAGGATTTTGATGGGATTGGTCTGGATTATGAGCTGGTGGCAGTCACCCTCCCCGCTCAGTGTAGTGTCTACCAGCTGCGGCTGCGCCTCTGCATGCAGGTATAGTCAAACCACTGGGAAGACTGGGCCTCTTATCAGCAAACACTGAGACTGTGGTTGAAAAGCATATTGCCAATTTGAGCCACCGTGGATTGTTGTTATTTTGTTGTACCATATGTAACAGTTGTTTAAGCTGTATTTACCCAGTGAGAGGTTTTACAGCATGTTTTTTTTCATAAAGCTATACACATCGACACTGGGGAGTTGCTCCACTGCAACCAAATACTTCTGCTGTTGCCAACTGGGCACTTGGGGGTTAAATGCCTTGGTCAGCGCCATCTTGACAATAGTTGCTGGGGGTATTGGCTAGTCCACTGGACAATAAAGACTGTACTGTATTGTAGTACATCATATTTTATCAAATAGTATTGTAATGAGTTGTAGTATTGTAAATAGTTTAGTTCTACATGAAGCAGATTTGTACAATGAGCTCTCAGAAAAACATGTACACTGTATGTTTTGTCAGGCAAAGCCGTTGTAACAATAAGCACATTATTGGAATCGTGATGGCTGCATTCATCTCCATTTTGGGATTTTTTTCTCTGCCTGTAGGCGCAGGAGCAGAACTGCCATCCAGACCCATTGGCAATATTGGACCCTAAAAAATACATTCTGCTGTACTCCAGGGGGGAGGACTGGTATGAGGTCTATGATGACTGCCAGGTTCTCAGGACGTTAGATATTCCTTGGTCACATGACGCCACAGGACGTCTGATGGCGAGGATCGTGGTCACACCGTTAGTGGCTGCCGATTCAGAGGAGAGGCAGAAACAACAGCAGGCTCTGGCGTACCTGATTGGTCACGACCTGGACAAGGAAGCTTCTGACAGGCTTGAGGAACTCACCTTTACCCGCAGAAAATTGGCATCTCCAAGAAGACAAGAGCTGAGCAATCGAGATGACAAGTTTTATGCCACAGAGCCTTGGACAACAGCCGCCCCCATGCCAAATGACCTAGAGGGCTGGCTGAAGAAAAAGCTCCCTGTCACCCTCCATCACATGAGCCAGATCAGCTTCACTATAAAGGTTGATCTCACTGCAACACCACATGTTCTTCTGAGAGTTTTTCAAAGGGTGATGGCCGACCAGGAATTTGCTTGTGATTCTTCTGACAGTCTGGTTCTGAAAGTCTCAGGGAGGGAGGAGTTTTTATCTGGTGACTTCCCCCTCAGTGAGTTCCTCTGGGTTCGGCAGTGCCTGAAAACCAATAAGGATCTCCACCTGTCTGTGGTCCCTGTGGCGCAGCTCCCCGAGGAGACTGTCAGGGTTGCGGACTGGCCGCTCGTTGACAGTTTCACCGGCCAGTCCAGCTCCCACGAGGACCTTTGCCTCGAAGGGAAGAATTTGGACGAGATCTTCATGATGTCTTTGTGGGACTGCAACAGAAGATTCAGAGTCAAACTCCTTGGTTTCGACATCCCACAACTTCCCAGTAAATCCCCTCAGAGTGCCTACGTGGAAGCCTCTATCCTTTATGGTAACAAGGTTCTCTGTTCAGTCTCCTCCAGTCCCAAGGCCTTCACAGATGAAGTACTGTGGAATGAGTGGCTGGAGTTTGATGTTTTCCTCAGGGATCTGCCACGTGGGGCCAAGCTGGGTCTCACCATTAATGCGAGTGGTAGTGACAGTGCCCCAGTGACCAAAGACTCTAAGTCCTCATCCTTTTCCACCCATAAGGCACCGGACCAGCAGAAAGGGAAGGGGAAGGTGCTCTACTTTGTCAATCTTCTCCTCATAGACCACAGGTCAGTTTTCATTTTTGTAAAATTTCTAATTCAGTGACATTTTCAACAATATGGTGGCTCAGTTGGCTAAAGCACGCACCATGGAAGCACAATGTCCTGGGTTTGGATCTTTCCTATCTCTTTCCACTGTGAACTATCAAAATAAAGGCATGGATGAGAAAAAAAAGAGTACAGTCCCCTATCATCCTATTGCACAAAGTTTGATAAGGAATTTGTCTCTTCACATATTCTCCTTATACAAACAGTTGCAGAAAGAAGAAGGGAAAAGAAAAGCAATATTTATGAATATTAATGTTCACCTACTGCACCTATTGCAATACAATATGAAAAGATTAAATAACTGCATGGGGTAGATTACATTACAGGCATTTAGAAGATGCTTTTATCCAATCTTTTCATTTTCCCAGTATGTGAAGTACTTGAAACACATGATTAACACATGAAATCACCAAAAATCCATTTCAGTCATTAAGTTACCTGTGGTCAGCATTCAGTATTTCTAAAAATGTCAAGGATCCAGTTTGTAAGGCATCTTACAAAACTATAGTTTAAAAGGTATTATAATTATTTGCAGTGTTGTTCTAGCAATCGTTCTATTACAGTTGTTTTCAAATGTTTTCTCATCACTGGGTTGAAACTCAACACCCACTTTCCCCTGCAGGTCTCTCCTTAGCCAGGGCCCTCACACGCTCCACATGTGGTCCTACCCGGAGTTGGAGGAGGAGGCCTTCACCTACCAGGCCGACAAGCTGTCCTGCGCTACCAACCCCGAAATAGCTGACTCCATGGCTATCAGCGTCCTTTTAGACCGCTACAGCTTCCCCGTGGTCCTCCCCAACAGCATCACCCCAACTGAAGCTTGCCAATCCCCGCTCAACTCAGGGCAATGCACCGCTTCACCAGACTGCTCTTTCCCTGTGGTTTCATCTTCCTCCCACAATCCCAAGCAGAATGCCTCACCATCCCCAGCCTCTGCCTTTTCTGCCGCCCCACCTCCTTCACCTGATCCTAGCCTTTCTTCATTTGCACCTGAGCACAGACACACTATTTCCTTAGGCAGCCTAGGTCAGTCAAGCTGCTCGATAGAGATCAGCCACTCACCTTCTGAGTCCCTTTCTCACCATTCCACTCTGGACTTGCCTGCTGGCAACACGTCACCATCTGCCAGTCATGGCCTTATGGTACCTCCTAAAAGGTATTCATATTCCTCCACTCCCACTGTGCGAGCCAAATCCTCCCAAGGCCCAACAACAGATACCTTGACTGTCAGATCCCCATCTCCAGTGTTTAGCACCGACAGGGCTCGCCTCAGAAGATTCCGGGAGGAAAGTGTCCGCTACGCCTCCAACCTACCCCACTTTCTGCGCAGCATTGATTGGATGAAGCGCAGCGTGGTTGAGGATGTCCATTGGCTGCTGGGCCACTGGGTGCCTGGGGAACTAGACCTTTCGGTGGCCCTGGAGCTACTGAGCGTGGATTTCACTGATGAGAGGGTGAGGAGATTAGCAGTTGAGACACTGGAGAGCCTGTCCAATGATGAAGTGCTGAAGTATCTGCTGCAGCTGGTGCAGGTATGTTTTTGTTTTTTTAAATTTATACATAGGTAGGCTCCAATGCAGCTACAATGGAGTTTAATAGCAGAGAATGTTTCAGCGATCTAAAACATGAATGGTAAACGTCAGGTTTTGGCGTCAGTCCCTCAGAATCAAAGAGCAAGGGCTTCTTTCTAAACTCACCATTTTGTGCTGACATTCAACAATCACACAGGGAGAAATATAAACTTCTGCGTTTAAACCATGAAGTGGATCTGCTTGGTGAGAGAAGTTTGTGTGAAGCATCATGAGGTCGATACAGTACATCTGTGAAATTACTTCCCTACCCTGCTGTCTCTCTGCCTTGGTTCCTACAGACCCTCAAAGTGGAGCCTTATCACGACAGTTTCCTGGCGCGATACCTCATCCGGAGAGCTCTACGAGTGAGTCAGGAAATAATAATGCATATAAATATTAACAGAAAACACATAACTTATTAGGACTAGTGGCAGTTTAGTCATAGTAGATGTATGTTAGTGTGACAGTTCACTTCCATGGGCACCACTCATTTGCAAAGCTAAATAATGTGACTAGATTTATGACACAAATCTATGTGAATGATCGAGTTTAATGACGATGATGATTGTTTTTTTTTTCATTTATTTCATATTTTATTATTTATGTATAGGATTTGAATAGTTCATATATAATTTTTCATTTAAGATGCATAACATGTTTCCAATTTGGTTCTGATGAAAAAAGCACTGGCTTTTGAGACCACAAGTTGCACTTTCCAAGCACATAGGAGTGAAGAGTCACACTTTCAGTTGCGCTGGCTGAATTTGACAAAAAAACAAAAAACTGTGAAGTGTTCCCTCCCTCCGTTGCTCACTCACTCACTCACTCACTCACTCACTTGAACATCTCCTCTTCCGCTGCAGAGCAAGAGAATTGGCCACTTCTTCTTCTGGTATGTACGCAGTGAGGTGGCAGGGTGTCCATATTTCCGCCAGCGTATGGCCGTGGTTCTGGAGGCCTATCTTCTGGGCTGCGGTCAGGCCATGCTGGATGGATTCACCCAGCAGGTCCAGGCTGTGGAGGCCCTACAGGAGGTCGCCTGCCTGATTAAGAAATTCTACCCCGACAAGACTGACCTCCCTCCCACAGGTAACAGATATAGGGCATATGAAGTTCCAAAATGAGATGTCCACCATGTGACAAACATAACACACAGTGATGTTGTGTGATAATGAAAAGATTGGATTAGATGTAATCAAACAAAGATAGGAGCTGTACAAATTCTGGGCAAGTGCCTTGTGAGTTTTAAAGATTACGTTTCCATGACGTGTCTTAACTGAAGCATTTGGTATTGGTGTGAATGCAAACGTAGATGAGATATTTAATACAATTTTCACTATTATGTCTTTGTGCTTTTACTTTGATGTGTCTTTAGCTGCTCTCAGGCTCCAGGAGCTCCTTAAAAACTGTAACCTTCCAAATGAATTCCTGGTGCCCTTTGACCCTCGTATCAGAGTTGGGAAGATCCTGGTAAGCTTTTTGTAATTACAGTATATATCATTACAAAAAACTCAATCAATTTTTCAATCGATTCAGTCAGTATGCCTCCCCTCCAGCTGGACCGATGCAAGGTGATGGCCTCTAAGAAGAAGCCTCTGTGGCTGGAGTTCTCCTCCATGGCCTCCCCCACCTCTGCTTCACCTGTGGGAATCATCTTCAAACAGGGGGATGACCTCAGACAGGACATGCTGGTCCTTCAGGTCAGTGAGGGTTTCTTAATGCCTTCATTACTGCAGTGATTTTACCAACAGCAGTAATGACGTTGCTGATGAATGCATTTTATCCTTGTGAAAGCACAATCCGAGTGTGACTTGCTTGTGTCTCCCTGATTAGACATTGGTGGTGATGGACTCTATCTGGCAGGAGAAATCTCTGGACCTTAACCTGGTGCCCTATGGCTGCATCTCCACAGGACACAACATAGGTACACTCATTCGACAGCAGTGGCTTTCTCCTGAGACCCACTGCTTCACGACCCAAACTGATTTTCTGCAGTTTTTAGCCTCCTTTACATGGCAGGGACTTTATAGCGCTCTGAAATCCAAAGTAGCCAGTAAAGGCTTTGGTAACACAATGTAGCCAATTTATCAAAAACCTTTTGTTGTTGCCCGCTGCTCCTGCTTTGAGTCTAGACTGTTTGGAAAGTATACAGGACACTGAAGTGACGTGTCGGTCATGGGTTTACCACAAACATCAGACAACAACTAAGGTGCTATGATATCCAGCCCAGGACACCATATGGGTAGGTCTATTTACAGAACGGCGTGTTTTTATCTGTTGTATATTTACAGAATATGATATAACATACAGTACAACAAGTGAAAGATATCATTCCCCACAAACGATGCAGGTACCCCTTGGAACAATCACTAACAAGATGCATCATCCTTCCATCAGTTTCATCAAAATATGACTTGTGATTTAGCAGAAATTCTGACCTTGAATTATAGCATTCCCATCAGACCATCAGTACTTTTATTTTGAACATTAGAACAGGTTCTAATGCATCATCCCTGCAAGTTTTTTCAAAATCGGTAAACGCTGCAACACAGTGCAAATATGCATCATTACTCCAAGTAATGTCTGAGATATCACAAGATATTACTTTTGCTTTTTGAGGACAAGCCCAAGGAGCTATTGGAATTGCTATATCAGAGATGATTGAAATGTACAATATGTTACTCATTTACAGTGGTGTACCGGTATCCAACATGCATTACACACTGTCTTGGATCCAGACGATGGCAGTTCAATTGAATCAAGTCCGTATTTAACAGGTATGATAGAGATTGTGAGGAATGCAGTGACCATCGCTGCAATCCAGATGAGCCAGGGAGGAACCACTGGAGCCTTCAGAAACGATGCTCTGTTTGAGTGGCTCAAGACCAAATGTCCACTCCAGGAAATAGTAAGTGATATAATGTGGACTATGATGCATTCAGTGTCATCAGGTTGAATTTGGCTAATGAGCTTTGTTACATGTGGTCTCCTCTCTCTGTGAAATGAGCATAAACTTTGAAACGTGGATTACATGTTGTGTCTCCGCCCATCCACCACCCCGACCTCCACCACACTATTTCAATGTCAAACTCGTCACCAAATATCATAAGACCAGGCCGGACCAGACAGTGTTTGTGCCGTGCTGCAGTGAGGATCTTATTTGATTACAGCACTACAAGGCTGTGGAGAGGTTCGTAAACTCCTGTGCTGGTTACTGCGTGGCCACCTATGTTTTAGGGATTGGAGACCGCCACAATGACAACATCATGATCACAGACCAAGGTATGCACTTCAGTCAATCTGGGGTCAGGAACAACACTAAAGTTCATGTAAGTCTTGAACCCTTGAATCAAGGTGCGACCAGCTGAATTAATAAATGTCACAGTATTAACTGTAATCTTGTATTTTTTGGGGTTGTCAGGGAACCTGTTTCATATAGACTTTGGCCACATCCTGGGCAACAGGAAGCGTTTTCTGGGCGTGAACAGGGAGCGTGTACCATTCGTCCTCACGCCTGACTTCCTGTATGTCATGGGGAGTGTCAAAGGTCGCACTAGCCTCTACTTCCAACGGTTCAGGGTGAGAAGGCCTGATTTCTGTGCATGTAGATGTGCATGTGTGTCTGTGTACTCATTAGTTCAAGAACTAATACTTATTGGGGCAATTTGTTATTCTTTGTCTACTAATTCTGGCCTCATTTCATGCTTTGATCCACAAATGAACAAAGAAATACACTTGGAACTACTACACATAGACTAATGGCCCTAAAACCATAGACGATGATTGGCACCTTACACACTGGAGCAACAGTGACTTTTCTCGGAGGTTGTGGTGGACAGATATTTTACAGACAGTATTTCAGAATGTCCAAAACCACTTTTGAAATGGTTTGCATGACATTGGGCCATTTGTTCAAGCCTACGCCATTATTTAATTTGAGAAATATATTTCCTTGCTATTTATTGTCCAATTTCTTTGACAGGAAACGTTTCTGTTTTAAATGTGAAAACGTTTTTGCCATATAAATCAAATTAGTATCTAACATCATAATTTAGAAATACTTGAGTGTAAACCCATCTAATGATGATCCTTGAGGCTTTTTGTAGATGAATGAAGGTTTTTGAGTGTGTGAGTGAGTGAGTCTGCTGTATGTGTGCACATATGTGAAAGTGTAAATAATTGCATTGATTTTTTTTCTCATATCCTAGGACACTTGCACCCAAGCATACCTCTCCCTGCGCTCCCACTCTCGTCTGCTGGTCACTCTTTTCTCCCTCATGCTGTTGACTGGCATCCCAGAGCTGAGTGCTGCAGAGGACATGCGCTACCTGCGGGAGGCACTACAGGAGGAACGGGGGGAGACAGAGGCCAGGGAGCACTTCCTGCAGCAAATCGCTATCTGTGAGCAGCTGGGCTGGACCGTACAGGCCAATTGGTGGATCCACCTGGTAGCAGGCATTAAGTAGACTGTAGTTTTAAATCAGTATTGGAGGTGGGGGGAGGGACGGTGTTTATAAATTCAAATAACCTGGGTTGTTACTCTGGTGTGAAAGGGATATAAAAAAAAAAGACCAGATGGGAACACAAGGCCTAGCAGTGACCAGAACGGGAATGTGGTGGGAACCTGATGTCATCATTGCCAATATGGAAAATGAGATTGGGGTGTCTGACCAGGATGGTGGGGAGTCTTAGGGCTGTGTCTATACTTTATCATACAAAGTTAAATAAAAAGTGCAAAAAATAGAATGAGACATAGTTTAGGGCAGATGGAGAAAACCAGCGTGTATGTACACACAAAGTGAAAGAAAGTGACTGAGACTTCATGTTCTTGTTGATTGCCTTTATTTCTGTGTGGAATTAAAAATTGCATATACAGTATTTCATGATTATGTATTTTCTATGGCAACTAGAGACCTCGTGGTCTCAGCTAGGGCTGCACACTTACAACAATTGTCATTGTGATACAATTAAGGCCACATGGGGGAGCACACACACACACACACATGCACGCACATATAGCAGCAGATAAAGGAGGGTGTATGGGTAGAAAGACATAGAGGAGGGGGCAGTTGTTTTTGGATGTATCCCTCTACCCCCCGTAGGGGAGG
>CABFOQ010032065.1:10142-27819 GCA_900660455.1 Gephyroberyx darwinii
GGGGAGGGGTCGGGGATGGGCTGCAGGGCAGAGGGGGGGCACAGGAGACAGCGCCCTACACTCTAGCCTGCCTGCCTGTCTGAGACGCTGCCAGACAGCATCACTACCACATGGCCCACGACCACATGGACTACTTTCGTTTAATCTTTCTTTCTCATGTTCGTTTTCACTTTTGTACTTTCACTTGTACTCTGTCTCTTCTTTCTGTCTATTTCCCTATAGGCTAAGTATTGCTGTCTAATTTTTTCTCACTCTTATCTCATTCTTGTATCATTCTTTGCCTCTTTCAAACTCCTTTATTTTCTTTTTTTTTGTTTCACACTCTTGTTTTGTGTCTCTTTATGCTTTCTCATTTTTGCATTTTATTTGATAGCGTATAAGAGCAAAGGCATGGTATTGGTCACCATTAGCAAGCCAGGAAATGGTTACAGCCCTGATTCCCTACATCTTGCAACACATGGTAAGTCCATGCTCTCTCTCTGGTACCTAAGTGCATATTAGTCACCACAAACATGCATGCTACCAAAGGCCAATTACCGTGTGCTGTTTGTGCTGTGAGTTGTTAAGAGAATGAGCTTCTTTACAATGCATGAGCTAAATTGGAACAGGCAGTCAGCCCACTCCAGCATCTGAGAAAATTCAGAAAATTGCACCAGCAATTTTCAAAGATTAGCCATTTTTTCTTTGGAGAGTGGAGTGCAAAGCTACTAAGCCACAATACTTGAATCCAGTCCACTTTCTGTTCAATCAACACCACTTTCTCCACCAGACTGTGGAGGCCCATTTTAATCTTCCTGTGATGCATATTTTCAGAAATCAAATGGATGGTAAATGGTAAATGGACTGCATTTATATAGCGCTTTTTTCCAAAGCGCTTTACAGTATATGCCTCTCATTCACCCATTCACACACACATTCACACACCGATGGCAGTGAGCTACCATGCAAGGTGCTCGCCTGACCATCGGGAGCAATTTGGGGTTCAGTGTCTTGCCCAAGGACACTTCGACATGCAGTCAGGAGGAGCCGGGGATCGAACCGCCAACCTTGTAATCAGAGGACAACCCGCTCTACCTCCTGAGCCACAGCCGCCCCAAAATCAACAACTCAAACAACTCAAACACCATCCGTGGTGGAAAAATGAAAAATCCACTGGAAACAACTCTGTCTTTATCGAGGTAAAGAGCTCTCATGCTGCCCCTGCTGTGTGACTAGGCCATTAGATGCTTCTCACTTGCTCCCAGAAGCCACGTGCAGAAGCATACACCTGCCTGATAGAACGACTTTCTCTTCAATTTCTATTTGTGTTTCTCAAAGGACAGTAAAGAGATGACAGAGATGGGAGCAAAGCATGAGACAGGACATGACATGTATGATTTCCTGGGTACATGTGCTAGCCCAGCCAACCATCTTTATTATTTCTATTGAGTTCGCAAGGAGGATTAGAGCGATGCAGGCTTTAGATTTGATCCTGTCAGCAGGGCACTGTGATATTGAGATTTGAAGATATCATCTGAAAACTTAACAGATTCTGTGGTTCTCCTTCATAAGGCTCCGTTTGGTTGGAAAAGCAGAAAAGAAAGCTAAGATAATATTCTGTCCAACCAAGGAGATAAATTGGGTCTGCTGCAACAGGGAACATTCCTTCCTCAATTTAAAAATGGAGTGGAGCACGTTCTGTTATGATCGCCATTCATTTCTGTCATTTAGCGTGCTTGTATCTCAATGTCGCTGCCATGGGTTTACAGCTTGGTGCTGCAGTGGCCCGTGGCTAACCAGTTATGACACTGCATGGCGTCCCTGGCCCCCCAGAACAGGGTGTGTCAGTGTGTGTGTGTGTGTGTGTGTGACGGGGGGTTATGTGTTCCTGGAAGACCCCCCAAATCACCCTATGCCTTTGGAGGGAAACAATAACTGGTATATAAGAGGGTCTTTTGAAAGTAATTTGAAACCCCCATCAAACCCATTATTAGAAATAAAGAGAAGTCATGATGCCTTCATGTTCTGTACATCATCTCAGTTTTCATGTCCTCCAACCTGCCTCTGTCCCACCCCGTAGGTGAGCAGCTGCAGAAGGATGCCCTCCATCCTTTTGGGTTCAACTTTGCTCTCTTACAGTGCGACTGATTTCCTCTGGTGTTCAGAGTGGATTGGAGTTTTCTAGCACCATTTGAAATCGGTTGCGCTGACAGGGATCACACGAGTGTTTCTACGCGACGAATATCCTCCGAGATCACCCAAACACCCCCGTGAAAGATAAACAAAGGATAGGACACAACAAGTCACACTGCAGTCTCAAACTTAACACTTCTGCTCACTTGGCCATGTGGCAACTGTGCTCTTGTGGGATGTGGGACTCAAAGAGCATCTCACACGTGAGCTCCACTGGAACCTCAGTCAACCCCTCAGGTCGTCCCCCCTTGTTACCAGATTACATTTGTGAACCTGCACTCTCAAATCACAGTTTAATGAAACTCAAATGCAGCGACTAACACTGCAACAGGGTTTGAGCCCGAATCCCCCACACAAGAAGGTACCAGCCAATACAGAATGGAAGGACTGCAGACACTGAAGATGACAGAGGTGACAGAGATCAATTTAAAGCTACACTACGTAACTACACCTGTCTTATCAGCCTATATCACAAAGTGGGGCTGAAGAGCGTCCCACCCCCCTTACACGAGGTCCTGCAGATTTGCTCAAATTAAATTTTGGCGTCGGCTATGGAATGTTTTTAATTTTCAACAAAACGGAAGCAGCTGCATCTTCAATAGCTAGTTGAAGTGTTAAAGTGTTTTAGGGTGGATCTTCCTTCAGTGCTGGTATAATGACACAGACTAGACCAATAGGTGCCATTGTAAAAGTGTTGTTTAAGTCATAGATTCAGACATAAAAGCAGAAGCAGATTATGTTACTTTAAAAAAAATTTTTTTTTTTTAAAAACTAAGTCCCTCCACCCATAGTTTAGGGTGTGCTCTTCTGTAGGTTGGCGCTTGAATATTTCTGTTTGAGGTTATGTGGTGGTTTTGACAGTATGCTATACTTACAGGTTATGTGAAATGTGTGACTTTTAATTTTTGCTGTATAACGTGATTGAGGTGGCTGAGCTAATCCAAACATTCATCTTACATTGTGTAGAATGTAAAGCTCAGCCTTGAATACAGGATGTTGTTCTTCCATCTCCTGGTTTGAATTGAATGTCTGTCTATATGTAATATGTAGTAATAATAGCAAATAAATATTAAAACTTGATATTGGATCTGTTTGTTTGACTATAATCAATTGAAATGTATTGTTTGTGGAAGAACGCCTATTTATCAATGTGGAACAGATCTGAATATCAAGAATTCCTGTTCACAAGGATTCTTTCTTTCTTTCTTTCTTTCTTTCTTTCTTTCTTTCTTTCTCTCTCCTTGTTATCCTTTGACTAGTGTCTAGTTGGAAATTAACTGTGCACAGGTTGGCATGTGAAATGATTACTGGTACACACACACACACACACACACACACACACACACACACACACAGAAGGTTGTTGTCACCCAGGAGGTGGGGAGGAAGAGTGATTGGAGCAGCGTTTTGTCCTCTGCGCTGACAGGGGGGTTAGGTGTTGGGAGTATCCAGGCAACCATCAGCTCTGCATGGGAAGAGCAGCCACCCGTCACCCCTGGTGGGACTTGGTTGTGTCTAATGACATCTGAGTTCCCCGTCTAGTCCATGTCTACCAGCATCAGGTTATCATCTGGATGGACCCGTTAAACCATACCAAAGCTAATTCTTGTTCTGTGCAGCAGAATCATCGAAACACTCATCTCTCTCCTAAAAGGTAAGCTCATGTAATTTCAGCTGAACAAATTTCAGCTGAAATGTATTTTAATATATCTCCTCTGTCCTGTTCTTGACTTGCCCTTCACTGACTCTAATTGAAATCTGATGCACACTGCACTTCAGCAGTCAAGTGTTATACATTTTGGTTGACAAAAAATGTTACCTGAACTTTGCTTTAATTGATCCCAGCATATTTGGAAAAATGAAATAGTTCAGCAATTCTCTATTTGGAATATCAGGCAAGCCTAAAACACACACAAAGTTGCACAACACTCGTGAAAACATTTATTTTACAGTAACCGGTTCATCATGACACCATCATAAAGGCAACAGATGTTGTAGTTACATGCCTTTTACACCAGACTCTACTCTCTTCTACCACCTGTGCAGAACGGCCCTTCCCGGCAGGATATGAGCGTACAGGACAGTTCAGCTGGAGCCCCAAAGAGAAGGAATGGCCCATCTGAATCTCACACACTTGACCCTGACTCACCTGAACGTCACTCATTTGAACTCGAGTCATCTGAACCATACATACCCGACACAAATAGATTTGACGTATTGCAAATAGATTCATCTGAAATGGGGTTAGTGAAGTCTGGACTGAACGAGCCCGCCGGAGGGACTGATACTGAAAGTGAACACGACTACCGCCAACACCTGTACAGGTAAAGGTCTCTCATAGCGCTGGGTCACACTTACTGTATTGGTGAGTTTGACATGTATTCTGATTCATGTATCCCAAGATTTTAATTTTCTAATCAAAGTAAAAGTCTTCCCATCTCTCCTCTTATATCCTGCGAAGTATGATGAAAACATGGTGAAGGCAGCAGTTAGCCTTTTGGTCTTTTATCAGAGAGCTTTGTATGTATGTTCACTTTTATTTCAGTGAGTGAGATAATTGTCTTGAATCTGTTGTTGCACCGAGAGGCAATACAAAGCCAAGTGCTTAGTACTTAGCATTTGGCTATTCATTAATACAAAGAGCAGGTATGTGCTAATATCAGCAAGAGTCTAACGCTATTGACATTGAATGTTGAATTTTTTCCATTGAATTCAAAACATCAAGGACATATTACCTTGCACTGAATTTGGTTTCTATGGTGATGACCATTTCACAAACTGCTGGTTGCTTAGGGCCACATGGTGAAACTCACTCACATGCATTACAACATAATGGTCAAGCTGCATGAGGCTTCTCTGCAGGTTCCTGTGCATTTTCTGAAGTTTACAGTAAGTTGGACAATAAAATGAGAGCCATACAACTCAATAACTAATGGTCTTTTTTCTGGAGATCCGGAGACCTTTTAAAGTAGCTTGTGCTGTTGTCCAAGAGCCATTTATTGTAAAAAGATCAAGTTGGACAAGTAGCCTACCAGTAAGAAAGAAAGTTTCATTTAGAAACTTGCTCCATTGTAGCATCAATCAAATATTAGTCACCACAAACATGCATGCTAATCAAAGTAAATTACAGGGTACAGTTCTTCAAATAGCATAAATGAAGCTTGAGTGCAGCCTAAGTATTAGAAATTAGTCATATTGTCTTTCTTCTGATTGCATCCATGTATATACATGTGTGTACATGACTGTGTGTGTGTGTGTGTCTGTGTGTGTGTGTGTGTGTGTGTGTGTGTGTGTGTGTGTGTGTGTGTGTGTGTGTGTGTGACATATGTTTGCATGCAGGTTGTTTGGAAAAGAGACAGCTGACTACTTCCTTGTCCCTTCTCCGGATCACAGAGAGGCGTCTTCCTGGTACAACCTGCTGATTGAGCACATGGGAGGTACAGAGAGCTAACCAGTCACAAGATGTCAAAATGTAATATGTTCTTTTTAGTAGCAACATTATATTAGTGGAGATAGGAAACAACAGCAGAAAGTCCAAATTCATAGCTATAAAACAACGCATTTTGCAAATTTGTTTTAAAGCTACAATATGCAACTTTTTAACGTGAAAATCGGCCACAGAGCAGGGAAGTCACAGCAACAACAACAACAATGGCAGGAAGTGGTAAGAAAAGAAAGAACAGCGAAGCTAAACGTGCAGCAAACAAGACCCGCTCAAAAACACGGTGAACATCAGAGTTGCTTTTTAAAAAAATTGCTGTCTGGCTGCAATTGAGTGTTGGGGCGAGAACTTGACCAACTGAGGGAGAGGAGGGCAGGACTAACAATCCACTTCCTGCCTCAAGGTGAAGAGTTGCATATTGTAGCTTTAAATAATGTGTTCAGGCTGGCAGTCTGAAGCCGCAGCGCTGACGGAGGGTTGCTAAGGAACTGTTTTGCTAAAAGTTCCACACAGACGACCCTCATACATCACTCTCATAACAATTGCAATTAAAGTTAGTGATGTTGTTGGTCTTAGAGCAGGTCAGCGCTGTGGCACTGTGGGAAACTCTGAGAGAACACGCTACCAGGAACACTACGGCTACACTGGAGGAGGAAGACGCCGTCTACACCAAGGTCAAACACACACACACACACACACACACACACACAGTTTAGTTATGATTATGAATACATTTGCTAATGATTATTTCGGATGGCGGTGCGTGGTTGCCTGTCGTAGCAGAGCAATTTTTTTTTATTTATATTTTTTATGTCAATATATTGGGGGGGAAATTTTGAGCATATTTGGTGCAGAGCCTGAGACACCCTTCCCCTCGAGGGTGGAGAGGAAGATCTGGTGGTTCACCGTTCAACGCTTCCTACTCTGCAACCTCTTTCTGCTGCTGTACTGATCATGTGTGTGTGTATTCTCTGTGTGTGTGTGTGTGTGTGCACTATGTATTCTGACTGTTTCTTCCTCTCAGGTGTTGCAGGTGTGTGTTGACGGGGAGCATCAAAGAGCGCGGGGTCACCTACGGCATCTGGCAGGGGTCAGAACCATGTTTCACCTGGCTCGGCTCCGCCAGGCTTTCTCTGCACAGCTTCTTCTTCCCACTGATTGATCATGACTCCCCTCACAGGCCGGTTCCTCACAGCAGGACCACGAGCGTGTGAACTCCAGATCCTCCATTCCCAGTTGATGTCAAAAGAACACGCCGTGGTTCAGTGCAGCTCACAGATAATACAGCAGGCTAATCTATGTTCTCAGTCACTGTTGAATAAGCTGGATAAGAAGCTAGGTTCATTTTTTACATTCTTTCAGAACCTTTTTTTGTCAATCTATAACACATCTTTTGTTCCCATACGAACAACAACAAACACAATAGTCAACTGGGTTCAAATGGCATCAACTTTTTGACTCAAACATAAAATGTTCACTATCATGCTTTTTTACTCTACAACTCCATCTTATTAGATCTAGATCTTCCTCTGCTGATATTTCCACCAAACACGCACACACAGATTCCCCAATACTCAGAGCCTCGCTTCTTTCTCAACATACCAGCATTAAATAAAAAGCAACTAAGGACCTAAAGTATGATTTCATTCCATCCATCTGAATGTTTGCAGTAGTCACATTAGTGAGAACAAGATCAAGTTCTGCTGTGATTCCTTTCCTCTGTCTACTTGAATGTCATTGATCCCTTTTTGCTGCTTATTTAACATGTTTTTAACATGTTTCACATACAGCAATAAGGACTGGCTAATGGTATATAGTGAATCACTTCGTTAACATGTCCAGGGGTAAATATTGCTAACAAATGCTATCCAGTCAATATTGGTCTGGGCCTGGCTGCTTAACATGTCAGTTTTTGGTGATGTGCAACCTATGGCTACATCATGGAGTCTACAATTTGCACGCTAAAAGAGCATTTATGCAGTTAAAGTAATAATCTGTTTACTCTCAATCACCAACTGATGTAGTACTAGGGTGGAGGAATGTTGAGTAGAGCAGTTTGCCCACTAGGGGGCAGAACTTGATCATCATGTGAGGATAATCAAAAACAGGTGAAAGGTCAAGCTTCAAGGGCAACTTCACTCAGGAGCATTTGTTCTTTGTCCTGTGCTGATTGTGACTTGTAGTATGTGAGGTGCAACGCTGTGGTAGACCTTGAATTTGATCTGCTGCCTACTTGTGAGACGTACACTGTACGTACATAGCAAACAAGAAATAAGTGGGGGTCAGTGGTTCAGTCATTCAATACCGGTACTTTATTAGTTATGGCTGACAAAATGTTGAAAAAAAAGTTGTGGTGTCTTAAGCCTTGAGGCTGCAAAACAACAAGCCAGTGTGTTTTATCCAATAATTGCAATATTGGCTTAATGGAACATCTCTGTCCATGAGATCACTGCTATTACGGTATTAATCACTTTATAATGTTGATGAAAATACATTTCTCCTTTGGTTTATCTCAAGTTTCTTCACATTCTGCTCCACTCTGTGTATTTTAACCACACACATACACACACACACACACACACACATTGCAAATTGCACTAAAGCACGTGCAGTATGAAAAGAAGAGGGCCACTCTAGTTGTTGTTTCCCAACATTTTCGCTTTCTACAAGTGTGTGTAGCAATCGGCTGAGACACCTCCTCCAGATGTTCCCCCGTCCAAAGAGTATAGCTCTGAAGAAATTACAGCCTCGCAACCAACAATCCTCTCTCTCTCTTTCTGAGTGTGCCTCTCTCTTTGTCTCGGCATTTTGCCTCTCTCTTTCTCTCTGTCGTGGTAAGAAACAAGCAAACATTGAAAATGATAGCCGTATACTTGACTGGATAATAGCTTTTTTTCCAGTCTCTCCAACCTAATCCAGTTCAGCTCAACCAAATATAAGTGCTCAACACATTAATGATGGCTCTCTTCCTGCCTCTTTTCTGTCTCCAGAGGTTGATGAGAGTCAATTTTAGCAAATCAGTCACACGGTCCAATATCACATCGCATTTTCACACTCACACTGCACACACACACACACACACACACACACACACACACACACGTCAACCCATTGTGAGGGAGACTGCCCTCTTGCTGGGCGGCTGCTAGATGTGAGATGGAGATATCTGATATCTATTTGTAGATTTGCCCGGCACCACATAATGAGCTTGGCGATGGAGATTTTCATCATCTCTCTATATAGATGCTGATGTCTCCCATGGGGTGACTTGCTTCAAAAGGCTACGAGCCACAGGGGAGGTGGTACCTGTACGACTGACAGGAACAATGAAATATGTGTATTATTAAGAGAGAGGGGCTGATTAAGGACAGAAAGGAGAAAATGATCCTGTTGTGTTCGCCTTGTCACTGCCTATACTGAGTAAGACTACAAGTGAAGGAGAAATGAAATAGTTAGAGTTGGAGAATTATATTCAGGGCTGCTTGGACTGCCTTGGATTCAAGGTAGAGCTTTTGTCTGACAAAAACATTCAAGGCCACAGATTAAAGAGCTGTTCACATACAATGATCCCACACATTTTTCAGCAAAAGTCAATTCAAAATTCTGCAAGTTATTTGGAAATGTATGTCAAAATAATAAAAGATTGGATCACCTGGAAATGTCGAGTCATGCATTTGAGCTTGAGATGGATATTGTTGTTAAAATGAAACCCACCCTGTTCTGTAATAGTGGATATAAGTGGAATATGGCCTACAGTTGTCCTCATTTTCTGTTTTTTATTAGCCATCAATTCAAATCGGTATATACCCAGGTTATCCCACTAGGGGAAACATGTTCTCTGTTTATTATGGTGGTTGCTTACTCCAAATAACTATCACTGAAAAAAATCAGGCACTAAAATAAGTAAAAAACACTCTGTAACAGTGGGTCAGGCTAGATGGGTGGAGCCCAACACCGTCGATGGGGCCTACCTGCTTTCCCAGTACAGTAGGCTGGTGGTGACACCGGGGGCTCCACCCCTCCGATCGGCGCACTACTGCACCACTGCAGAGCGGAGACCGCGCTCACACAGGTGGTGGAGCGGTGTGTGTGTGCGTCTGTATGTGTGTGTGTGTGTGAGAGAGAGAGGGGGAACCGTAGAAAACTACCAAGCAGGTGAGTGCTCCATCTTATCATTCCGGGTTTTCAAACCTTTCTTGCAAGCTGCATCTTAGAGGAACCAAACCCCGATGAAAAATAAACGTCACATTCCCTATAATATTCCCATAGGAAGTTGTAGTATGTCTATGATACTCAATAGTGAGTGTATAGTGATCTTATTGTAGTTCATGGTACTTTTTATCCCCTATGGTATCACTGTAGTATTCCTATAATACTCCCATAGGGACTTATAGTGCGTCTATGATACTCAACAGTGAGTCTATAGTGACCTTATAGAACTTAATGCTACTTTTATCTCCTATGGTATCACTATAATATTCCTATGGGAACTCAAATCATGGATATACCTCTTAAGAAAAAGAATATTATCAGAATATTATAGTGATACTAAGGTGTAGTATGACTGTGTCACTATAAACTCACTACTGAGTACCACAGACACAATACAAGTCCCTTTAGGAATACTATAATAATATTATAGTGACTGCAAGCGATTGAGTCAGACAGGTGACCAGCACTTAAGCTGTTTTATTATTATTGTTTTATTTTATTCTTGTATGTAAGACTCTAAAGGGGCTTTATTAGTAGACTTAAAGTGTAACTTAGTGATAGACAAACTAGAGACCAAGTCTAAAACGTTTCTCACACTTTTTCAGCTCAGGACCCAGAAAGAGAATAGTAGCCTCAGGTTAGGAATAAACCAAATCTGCCTATGTTACATGAACACCCAGCAGTCGGACCGTGACTCATGGCTGAGAAAGTCATGATGTGAAAACCTCTGACCATGATTTGCGGTTTGCCCTGTGTGGCCCTTGCCTCTGACTGACACCAGTAGGTCACTGCGGCTGCGAGGCAGATTTCTGACACTGTTTCACACATTCCAACCAGATTAGACACCGGTGCAGATTAATGGGGAGCAGGAGCTCAGATTCACCCCTTACATTGCTGTAAATATGCATGTGAACACGTTGCAGTACCTGTGACATCGGTGGTTCAGGGGAAGTAAACGTTGTCTGTATTGTGCCATGTTCATGTTTCACCTGTTCATATTGGTGTTGAAGGTGTAAGGCATGCATTTCCTTGAGCTCATGCAGTAAGACGTGTCTCGGTAGGGCCCTGGGAAGCATTTTCTTCATATCAGGTCTAATCAAGGTTAGGTCAGGGGACTCCAAGGCTCTTCAGAGGGTCCCAGGAGATCCACTAACAAACGAGCACTTCAGTCAGCATGGCTTTTAGATGAGGAGTCCTGTCCATGTTTGAGAACTAATTGAATGTGACGCTGCCATTTATTTACCAAGTCCTCTCTGTCAAACGCCCAGTTGTGGCAGTATTTAGACATGTGTGGGTTTGTAGCTACAGGTTCCCATGGCCCTTGTAGGCTTAGTCTAGCTTTAATCAGCTCAGGGACCTGGCCTCTTGCCCTGCTGCTGAGAACAGCTCTAACCTGACGGGGTTAAGAGGATCCACGAGTCGCCCAGTCCCCAAATGGTAGAACTGGCGGGGTGGGAGGGATCGAGGGAGGGCCTGTTGACTGGGGCCGATGTTGGCTGTTTATTAAATATTGGATATTTTATTTTTTCCACTTAATTGTTAAATAATGTTTTTTTTGTAAATGAATTGTTGATTTAAAGGCAGTAATGTATCGTGGAGTTTTCCTCTACCATTAAAGAGGTGGGCTGGATCACCCTGCCTTTCTGAGCTGCTAACCCTGAATGAATGTCCTTAGTCTGGGTTTTAGTGCCACATGATAGTCTGAATGCTGTATAAGAGGCTCTTGGGGAAACACTGAATCTTTGTAATTTCTTGGTTTGAACATGGTCAAATTTAAAGACATATCGGTCTTCAGTCTAAAAATATTGGTATCAGCCTACTAAAACCCATCGGTCAAACCCCACCGTTGACCCTTGCACCATGCATGTAAAAAGTGACCTCTATGTCATCTACATTTGTAGCCTCTGTTGCCTCCTTCTCCTCAGCTCTCTCAACCCTCTCTCCTCCTCCTCTGCATCTCAACCCCTCCTCCTCCTTTAACTTGTCGTCATTATATCTTCACTACTGACAGTTACAGAAAAACACTACATCCATTCTAGAAAGAAAAGCAATCGCTGTTCAATACCTCAAAAATACAACTGAATGAATAAAAACAGCCACATGCATTTAGGCAGTTAAACTTCACAGTACGTGTCAGATTTGTACAACAGTGGATATTTTATATATTTCCTCCTCCTCCTGCTTCCACCTGTCAACTATTACACTTGTCAGCACCTGCTGGTCAGGGGCGAAGGTGGATGTCAGACTGGAGTGTGTGTGTGTGTGTGTGTGTGTGTGTGTGTGTGTGTATTTAGGTAATCTGTAGAGCAGTCGGCCTCTCTAAAGACCTCTGGCCGCCATCCGCCACCCAGCACTGTATCAGTGTGTCTTTGATATCTGAGCCTCTCTCTGGGCCTCTGAGGGACTGAGCCACTCATAATCATGTCCCCTGATATAAATCAAGCCCTTGTTTGCAACCCTCTGACTAGAGGGATGTATTACCGCCGCATTAGGGGTGTCTCTCTCTCTCTCTGTCTGTCTCTCTTTCTCTTTCTCTTTCTCCTCTCTCTCTCTCTCTCTGTGTCTGTTTCTCTTTCTCTTTCTCCTCTCTCTGTCTCTGGGTCAGTCGCTAGGTTTCCATCCAACTCTAAAGTAAATTTTAAGCAAACTTTTAATATGTGAACTTGCTGCGCTTCTATCTGCTGGATTGACGAGAATGAATGGACTTCCTGAACACAGAAAGTAGCTACGCCAGAAAACATCCCCCCCCCCAAAATAGAGGGAATCTTTCAAGAATTGATGTTATTATTCTTTGTGTGCTAAAAGTTTGCCATATTTCATGCTGATCAAAAACAAAAAAATGCACTTGGTGATATTCCAACACCCCAACTAACGACCATACAACCACGACTGAAGAATGCTTTTCTCAGACAAGCACATAAAACATTTCTGAGAAAAGACTTCTTCAGAAAAGCATTTTATACAATTCACTCATTTTAATTCATGTCATTTCATTTCATCGCAATCTCTTCAGTGATGAAATCTTTCCTGCTGCAAACACTTTGCAATATTGGAAAATTTTATTGGAAATGTGCAGTGTCCAAATTCAATACATAAAAATGGAAGCCCAACTGTCTCTGACTCTGTCTGTCTGTCTGTCTGTCTGTCTGTCTCTTTAAATGATGTGTGGTCTTGTCTTCTGTGGACAGCTGCTGTAATATATGATATGTAGTTCCCACAGGCATTTTTTTGTAGATAAGAGGGTGTAAATCTAGGCATTTATTTGAGATACGGTACTGTATGCAATAAACTCAAGGTCAAAGTGTGTGGTTGATGTTCTCTGGCCTCCTGGGAAATGCAATGAATCATCTTTTTCTCCACACTGTGTTAGTAATAACCTACATCTTTGATGGGGACATGTCTGTCGGCCCAGTTTATTGAACTGCAATTACTGCCAATTACCTCTCAGGGTGTAACACAAATCTCTGTCTCCCTCTGTCTCCTGCACACACACACACACACACACACACACAAGGGAAATCTACACTGGAAACGGCTGATGGCGTGTGAATCAAATCTCAGATTATCTCATTAATAACAGGAAACAAATTAGACCTGATTTCTGACCACACCTGTCATTGAAGAAGTTAGCCGCCTGTTTTTTTTTTTTCATGATTACTTTGTGACATTTCTGCTTCATTAGAGAGTTTACAGTGGAGATCGGAAGGAAAGGTGGGAGAGAGCGGGGGGAGACAACGCAGGACTCAAAGCCACGCTACATCTCCCTCCGACGGTAAATAGAGACATCACGATATGATATGTCTATCTACAAACCGTGATGTCCTGAAACTGTAATGTCAGTATGAACTCTGCCAAGGTTGAGCTCATATTTCACCTCAGTCTCATTTGCTTGGTATTCAACCTAAGGAACACAACTAAACCCAACTGAATTCCAATAACCCACCTTTCTATTTGCAGAGTAGAGTTTACTCAGCTTTTTTGGCTGACATAAATTCATAGTATCACATCACAGTAAGTAGCAGCAGACCAATGTATAGGATAACTGACTGAAGGTCACCGTTTACCCACCTTTTTATTTACCACTACACGAAGCACTACCGTTTTATTGTTCTGAAAGTAAAATAACCTCCACTGTGGTTAGCTAAAGCTGTTCCTAGCTAAACTGCACCATACTGACCTTCTCCACTGGAGTCCATACTGAGCCTATTCACCTCCACCTCTCACCAACTGGTTCTCTGGCTTTCTAGTCACAACATGAACTTGGTGAGTGTGTGTGTGTGCATGTGCGTGCACGTGATATAATCACTTCTGAGGTTTCTAGCTGGCTACTCTGGTCATGCCCTCGCGTGGAGTTTTTTGTAGTTTTTTCCGGTGCGTGTTTGGTTAAAGATTAACTACTTTGATATTTCACTTTGACTGATACAGAGTGTTACAGTTAGGTTGAATGGGAGGGTGTAACCTACACGCATACTGTCCTGAGACGTGTGCAGGTGAGCACACACACACACACACACGTGAAACCACACCTAGGAACTTTACTATTGCATGCCTTTACTGTTGTAAGATGTACCTCTCTCTCCAGCACAGTTTTAATTCCAATATGTGCACAAGTGGCAAATAAACTTGAACTTGAATACAAACACACACACACACACACACACACACACACAGATACACATGTGGCGTGTAAGAACTGCTAGGTAAGTAAGTCCTTCGGTAGATGAACTATCGTCTGCTTCGTTGGAGATCTGGGTCAATACCAGCGGAAATCTGCAGCGCATCTCTCGCTGGGCGATTGAACCCCGGAGACGTCTCTCTCTGCCTTTACAATCCCTAAATGAAGAATCATCTTTGATCCCAATCTGGTTTTTAAGACCCCGACAGAAAAGGGCGAAGATCTACGCAGCATTATGAGATTTCCTTTGATTCCCTAGGTGATGATCTGTCGTCGTCTGTAGCGGATTAGGAAGTTGTTTGAGGGGAAGCTGTTTCCTTGTTAGACACTATGGTTAAACTAAGTCCCTTCAGTTGGAGACGTTATGTGTGGGTGGTCTGTTTCTTATCAAATGGGGTGGTATTTGTTGTCTGTTGTCTGCTAGAAAGTTTACTTTGGACTGACTTTGGCTATTTGGTAGTAGGCAGCTCCGTCTGCAAATGTTTCAGCACAGTAAATGCAGAGACAACCCTAGGGTTTCCCCTGCCGCTGAACAAGTGGGGTGGGCCAGGCCAGCCACCTTTGCCATAACCACCACATTAGTGGTGGTTTCATTGGAGGGGTTCAGTGCCACAAGGTGTAAATGCTGCCAAGGAATAATTGCGTGGCTTCACAATGTGTCATTTTCAGCGCGCCTGTAAGTCTAATTTGGGATGTATCGTGTTACTTTTCACAACATCCACGAATGTCATTGCGGTGTTAACACATGTTGAAAAATGACAACCTGGAGTGTAGTAAGCTTGCAGGTAATATTGAAGGAAAAATACTTTTAACACTGTTAAAAAAACAGCTATTGGTGATTGGTTGCATTTCTGGGCCCGTTTTGTTGTTTGGTGGTGTATTTTTCTTATTCTAGTTTGATAGCAGAATCTAAAACATCCAAGTTTAATGTCAGGTTCAAAGAGCAAGGGCTTCTTTCTAGATCATGGATAAAAGGAGAAATCCATCTAGAAAGAGGCAGAGGCACCAATTTCTCCACCGACAGTAGCCTCAATAGACCAGAATGCAATGCAGCCACACTGCAAAAACTCTTGCTCCACTATCACTATCGCTATCGCTATCACAGAGGCTTGTTGAAAGTCATTCTGGGAAATGTAGGAAATCACTCATTTAAGTAGAAGTAGACGAGGCAGGTTGAGAGAAAGTGGGTACACCAAAAAAGTAAATCGAAACACTTCACTTGTGGAATGCCTTGAACATCACAGACTGGTCATATCTAACAGTGTAAGAGTATCCAAGGGTATTGTTTTTCCTTTAGAAAGTCAGTCAGAGTTTAACTTTGCAGCAACTGAAATCATATTTACTGTCTCTGATATTTCCTCAAGGTCTGTATTTTGGTTATAGAGGCTGTTGGACCAACCTCCAAAGAGACCAGAGTGTCACTGAGAAGGTTTTTCAGTGTCAGAAGTCCAAACATTGTTTTTCAATCGTGCATCCTTCTCGGTTATTCTTTTCTGCTAAGTGCTGCACATTGCAGACATTGCATATAACAAGTGAGACTTCTATGTAGTTTCTCTGCCTCATTCAAACTCAGTTGTTACACTGCATCTCTTTGGATTTTAGTATTTTGTGTGATTTTGCAGGGGTGTTTTTTTTTTTTTTTTTGTTCGGGCACTTCCCGTTCTTTCCTGCTCTTTCCCTTCTTTGTGTTCTCCTGACTATATTACCATCACATCAGTGCAGATGGTGGCAGCTCTTTATCGTGAGTCACCTGCCCGTGTAAAGAAAGTAAACTTCCTGCGTGACCTCATCTGAGCGGTCCGATCCCATCTCCCAGCCCTGCCTCAACAACAGTGTGCCAAGCTGCAGCGCACTGGCACCCGCGCTGCATTCAGCAGCTCAGTCTGCAGCCCTTCATTTGATATGTACACATAATGCATGTACGTGCACACACACACACACAGAGCCCGGCTTATCGTGTTATTGTGTTTAAGGATATGGGAGCCTAGGATTGTTTGGACTAGAGTCTCAAGATTCCTTGGCTGTGTCTGACTGTACACAGGAGGTATAGGGGCGGCTCTGTACCTGCTGCATGTTTCCTCTTATCTCTGTGTGCGTGATCGTGTGTGTGTGTTTATGTCAAGGTCTTTGTAATGCATGCTCAGTAAACCCACAGCCTGCCTTTTCTCCATTCTGCCCTTCACTTACTCCACTGGTAGAGTATTTTTTTTTTTTCCACTAAAGACCTGGTTGCCTGTGTGCTTGTGAAGTAGAGGATTAGAGGCTAGAGCTGAAAGTGTGTGTAGAGAGGGTTGTTTGAACTGTGGAATTGCAGCGTACAAGAACAGCAACGAGAATGAGAGAGAATGCAATAAAAGGTGATATTTAATGGCATACTACTACTGCACACTATCATCCAATAGCTTTGAAAGATGGAGGATTCAATCTTTCCTCTTTTGTCAATCGAGCATCTAAGTTACGGGCTATCCTTTAAGTACCATCATTTACGTTTGTGGTTTGGAGTAGGTGGCACTTTTTTCAAATGATACATCTGAGTCGACGAGGGCGCGGTAACTCATGTGACTTATACTCGGTGACAGTGTGAAAAACGCCTCCCTATGATTGATCTGTTAGGTAACCGGGCTTGAACTTTCACCAGCTTCCGCTCTGGTTGCTGCGTCACATGCGGAGCCCCCGGTCTGTCCCTCCGTCTCCCTCTGACCCGCTATAGCAGAGGTCAAAGGTCACATCACCACAGAGCTGTGAATGAGAGCCCGGCTTTGTTCTCTCCTGTGGGTTTTTTTGTTGTCTGGCCTGAGTCACACACATGCATGCACATTGCCCATGCACACATAGATACACACACATCTTCTCTCTCTCTCTCTCTCTCTCTCTCTCTGAATGAAGTTGAAGTGGAATACCGCCGGGTTTCAGCAAATATGCCCTTCTCATGCCCTAGCACACTTTGGCGTGCGTTGTTTTCCTCATTTATCTGCTGAGTTCTTCCTGTGCGTAGACAGTCGGCCTTTACAGCTACAGGTCAGTGTCATTCTTTGATAAGAGTTAAATAAAAGAGCGATTCAGTTAAAGACCAAAATAAACAGGTTCATACTTGAGATCAATTTACAGCAAATGGCACTGAGGAATGTCTGAATAGGACTTTGAACAGGGCGCACAGGGCACTTTCACACACTTTC
>CABFOQ010032067.1:0-14337 GCA_900660455.1 Gephyroberyx darwinii
GTGGCCGTGGAGGCTTCCAGAACAGAGGCAACTTCAGAGGAGGTAGGTCGGGCTTTTGTCTCTGACACATAATAAAAACTGGGTGGTGGGGATTTTTTTTTCATAGATGTTCAGCGTTTATGGTTTTTGTTTTTACCCCCAAAAGGAACTAAGTTGTAAGTTATTGTCTCAATTAACCTGACTAATCTGTCCCCGCTAAAAATATGACACAAACAAAGGCACCAGCTATGGTGCTATATTCCAGTTCTGAAATGGACCTTAAATCCCAACTTCCCTCTTGTCTGTCTCTAGCCCCTGGCCCTCGCGGCGGCTTCAACCGTCCTCCCCGCGGCTTCCTACCTCCTCCAGCCTTCAGAGGAGGCTTCCCCAACCGCGGCAACTTCAACCGGGGTGGTGGCATCATGCCCAGCCTTGGTGGTTCCCCCAGAGGTGGACCAATGAGGGGTAACATGGGTCACAGGGGTGGATCCTTGAATAGAGGTGGCCCAATGAACAGAGGGAACATGAGCAGAGGAGGCGGGGCCAACATGAGCCGAGGAGGCGGCGGACACCGGGGCAACTTCGGCCAGGTGGGTTTGGTAATAAGCACTGAGTTGTAGACAAATCAGGGTGTCTACAGGTCCCTTAAACTGTTCAAATGTCTTCACTTGAATTATCTAAATCCAGCGGTAAAGACTGCTTGCTCAGTATTCAACAAATTTTAATTTTAAATTTTAATTTTAAATTGAAAGTGTTAAATGTTATTCTAACTGCCATTAAAAAGGTCTTACAAAGTTGTGAATTTTCTGAAACTTATCAGTCACATTAGTCAGTCACACAATTTTTTTTCTCTCTTCCTTTGCAGTTCCAGCAGAGAGGAGGTGGTAGCCGTGGCAACTTCGGCAACAAGAATGGCAACTTCGGCAACAGCAGGAATGGTGGTGGCGGCGGCAACTTTGGCAACAGGAATAGCAACTTTGGCATGGACAAGGCCCAGGCCTTCAACCAGAGTTGGCAGCAAGGGGTTAGTATTGCAACAATTTAGAAACTAATGTCTTAACTTTCACAACAGGGTTCAAAATTCTGGTCCATCTCAGTGCCAGTGTTAACAAACAATACAAATAGCATATGAGCAATAAATGAATCTTAAATGCAGTTTGACTTAAATTGTTTCTCAATTCTCTGAGTTGTTTATTCAATCAATTTGTTGGAGAACAAAGCCAATATGGGTTGACTGGCGATGAACAGAGCGGTTAACTTGTGTTGATGGGTCTATTGGCCTCCATGTTGGAACCATGTTGAAACAATAATGGCAAATGACAAACCTCAGCTCACAGTACCTACACTATTGACTCTACATGTCTGTTGATATTCTTAAGCTGCATTTAGCCTCATGTATCGGCCTAAACTTTGCTGTGTGTGTCTCTTATGCAGTTCTGGAACCAGAAGCCATGGAGCCAGCAGTATCAGCCCGGGTATTACTAAGAGA
This sequence comes from Gephyroberyx darwinii, assembly GCA_900660455.1. Lineage (NCBI taxonomy): Eukaryota > Metazoa > Chordata > Actinopteri > Trachichthyiformes > Trachichthyidae > Gephyroberyx > Gephyroberyx darwinii. The sequence continues at coordinate 1,469 of CABFOQ010032067.1, forward strand.
CTCTGTACTAAAGGACTGGTGGCCAACACTGAGATCCACCGCTAGCCACGGAACATCCCTCCGCCCCGCTTTTTTTGTTTGTTTGCTTTTTTCTAGAACCCACTTTAAAAATGAAAACCTACCGACCCACACCGATGACTTAAGCGATATGGAGCAGCAACATTCCACATCAGAGAGGAGACGAGGCCACGCGAGTCTCTTTGAAGCTTATGTATACATGTACAACGTGGGTTCAATCTCATTGATATCATATTTTTATTTTTTTGTTGTACATTTTATGATCTTTTTCCACCACTTTTAAATCACATGCTTTTAAAAGAAATCTCATGTTTGGAATATCAGGAACCAGAAACATTTTGCCGGCCTGGCAGATGTTAGGAAAGTTTTTCAGGGTTGTGCATTTTATCTGTGCTGTGGTTAATTTTTCTTTTTTTTTTTTTATATTACAAATTGTAAATATTTGTTTTTGCTTAGTTTTTGTTTGTATGAGAAGTTTAAGAAACACAGTAATGATTAAAAGGAACCATGGCTTCTTAACCAGAAGCACGGTAGCTGATCTAGTATTGTTAGATTGTACATGTAGTCCACTGTCAACAAATAGTTGAATTGAAGCAGCAGATGAATTTAAGCAAGTATTTGGTTTTTTGTCTTTTGTTCCCACTATTAAGCCTGTAACCTAAACTCCATAGACTTACAATAAACGACTCGTTGGCTTTTTTACATCTCTTACTGGCTTATGACTTTTGATTCAGTTCAAAGGTGCGTAAAGGACCTTTGAATGGGCTATGGCCTAGTTTGCTACTTCAAACAATAAGGACACCAGCCCCTCTTGGCCCACAGTCGACACGTCATTACTAAAGTACTCCCTTCATGTATTTGTCTTTGATGCACCACTTCAGGTATCTATAGGTATTCTAATGCATATCGCTTTGAGAAAGTATTTTGGCCAAGCCATTTTTTTAAGGATATGAGTAAGCCATTTTAGTACTGCATTATGCCTTTGTTAAATAATGATGCTTTTAATTTATATTTCTTAAAATTAGAACTGACTACGCTTGATTCTCAGGTGTAGGAGAAAATGTGGTTCCTAGTTTATCTTGTCTATGAACGGTTCCTTAAGTGTGGTAGGATTCTGAAAAACTATTAGCATTGATTGGTGCAATGAATCAAGAAAAAAATAAGACAAGTCCAGCAGGGCTACACAATAGCATTTTACAGTGTTGCATGTATATTTTCTATGTTTTTATATAGCCACGATTTTTTTTTAATGAACAAAGTTCTGAGACTAGTTTAGCACAAAGGGACTGTGGTTCAAGTCTGGTTTGGGGCTGGGTGGCAGTAAGAATTCATGGTGGCTCATTTTCACCAGCAAACAAAAGGGCTACACAATGTCACATGTTCACAATCAGCACCACTTAAATCTTACAGAACCTTTGAGACAGACAAGAAAGAAGCTAGAAAGAAGTACAGTTTTCAACTTAAATAGTTTGAGTACCTATTGGTGACTGTGGCCCTGCAATAATAGCAGCTCCTCTTCACAGATCATGATGTGTCACACCACGTTATTCTGGCAGAGGACACCCACCAGTGTTTCTACAGCTTGTGTTGCAGTGCTAGAAAACAATCGGGCCTCTACTATGTACAAGCAGAAATTCTGTTAGATCAGGCAAAAGATGGTGTTTTGTGTGTCCTTTTTTACCTGTCCATGTTGATATTTAATGAACATGTATATAGTTCACTATTTCGACCATGCATGAATGTTCATTAACTGACTTCAGGTAATGCTGTGTTGTGATTATGAAAGTGTTAGTTTGCCCGACTACTGGTATGTGATGAACTGTCAATATATTTAAACTTTTGGAGAGTTTCTGCCCTCCCATTTTATTGTACTGGATGCATAAACATAGCGGTTGGCAAGTATTAAGTTTGCAGTATAATCTATAATAAAACAAACACACTATATTTCTATCGCTTTATGTTGCAGGTTGTATATCAAGTGTTTCATTAAACCAACAGCGCAAAGGCTTTGAGACTTTCTGAGATTTGTTGTCTTTTCTATCTGACAATTTTTTGATATTTGTGTTCAGACTTTGGATTTTTTATTTTATTTAAGCTCTATTAAAGTAAAAGAAGCTGACACACAATTGCCTGGTGGTTTGTTATATTTCTAAATATTTCTAAACAGAATGCTTAAATATCAAACAGTAGTAAATTATTTCTTTCTGTGACCTTGTTGACATTCAGTTTTCTTTACAGTACCCCTGAGTGTCTTCTATTCACATGCTTGCTGCTGGAAGTCTCTGGTGGGAATCCACTTCCCCTCCAGACAGACAGCTTGACTTTGGCTAGGCTGCATGTTTACCTCCATCAGCAGCATATTAGTGAATGACAAGACCCCCCACACGGACAGCAAACAGGGCATTAGGTATTGGCCCCGATTCCCAATGTTGGGGCCGGTCTATCTGCTAAGCCTGATGTAAATAGACCAAGACCTGTTCTAGGTTAATGTGGATTGACTTCATGTTTCTCTGTATGTGGCCGTGTAGCTTCATCCCACTGTAAATATGCCAATACACACAGTGGGCTGGTTACAAGTATCTTTACCCCATCATTGTTAATTACAATCTAACAAGTGTCATAAGTCATTAGGCAAATTATTTGCTCTGCATTACAATTTCCTACAAGTACAAATAGACCCAGCTACGCAGCTGTATGTAACTTCATGTGAATTACCTAAAGCATTAATATGAATAGTCTTCAGCAGAGGCAGCCAGGTATTTAGCAAGGAAGAGGAAAATCAGAAGCTGTAAATGAAACAAAATATTTTATTTTCCAAACATAAAATATGTCACTCATCCATATTATGTACAACTTGAACATATAACACATCTGAGATCAAATCAGACAGTATTTGAATGATTCATGGTGATTCAATACAACTCATCAAATTGCAAAAAAGATATCAAAAATCATTATTTACAAACAAAGTGCTTGTGGAAACATATAGAGTTCGTTTTTGGCAGCAGGGCTGACATGCCTGTTGTCTTTAAAACTTCCCCAGAATGCCCATTTAAATAGAAAGTACTAGAAGTGTTGTTTTAAATACATAGCCTAACGAAAAGTCACTGTAATATTCCTATAATAATCCTATAGGGGCTTATATAGTGTGTCTGTCACTATAATATCCATATAACATTCCTATAGGGACTGATAGTTTTCTGTGGTATTTGTGTAGCATCTTTCCGGTATTATAGGATTATTATGGTTGTTTTTCGTGACTTCATACTATTGAAACGTTGTCCATGGTACACGCGCACCTCTCTACAATCATATTGGGGAATTCTGCAACTTCTATTTCTGTGTACTCTCCCTTCTTGACCAGGTACATGATGGGTAACGGGGCACTTTCAGCGACTGTACACCTCCTCTCCCCGTAACCGTAGTTGCGCCTGGGCTGCTTGCATCCTCCGGTGCATCTGTAGGCCTGGTATCCTGCTGGTTCAATGATCCAGTACTGCGTCCAAGTGAGCGCACGGAAATTGATGAAGTACTGCTCTCTGCAGCAAGTGTCCTTGTTTTGATTGACATCACAGTCGCCACGAGAACTGCGGAAGAAAGGCAAAAAGACTGTTAGCTGACTGTGAGCTGTCTCATCGTTGGTGTCATTCGGTAAGATGTGGACACTTGTCAATACCTTTAGAGAAGTGACACTGCTCACAGGTAGCCACGCAGATAATTAATGCAAATGTAGAAAAAAAGGATATGGGCTAATTGTCACTCTAATACAATATCCTGAATATCAAAGCGCGCGCTCTTACCCGTACTCTTCGAGGTTAAGTGTGTAGAGGATGAGCTCGGGCTTTCCCAAGGTGTTATCGGTCTGGTCCTGGGTGGTAAAGTGGACACTCTTGGCCATCTCTGCCGCGTAGCTGCCAGGTCTCTCGCCCTCGATCCACACCTCCAGGTGCATAGGTGTCTTCTGCTGGGTCTTGGACCAATAGTGCACTGCCTGGGTCACATCAAAGCTTTTCCAGCCGGTCTCGTGAATGGGAATCAACCTAACATGAGAGGGAGAACGTGGCGGTTAATTTAAAAAATAAATAAAACGGTTGATAAAACTGATAGTTCTGGTCCTCGCTTCTGATTGGCTGAGTCACGTGCGGAACCGTTGTAAAATTACCCGATAAACGCACACCTGTGACCGCTTAACATTGAGAGATATTAATGCGCTGACCCGAAATCACTACACGTGCCGGTGCTTATGTGTCGCTTAGCAACCACGCAACTGTTCCAAGACCTATATTGCTAGTCTCTTACCGTGAATCAACCAGCGATGTCCTGTTGGACCCGTTGGGCAGCACCTCCACCCAGTAGATGCTGACTCTGGCGTTGTTGACGGGCCGGTGGCTCTTCCTGTCCGCCATGGAGCGCTTGTGGTAGGGAGCCCTCTTGTACAGCTTCAGTTCTGCCATGGTCACCTCGCTGTTCTCCGGGATCCTCGCCTCCATGTCGAACACCATGCGTTGTCGAGTGGTGTCAGAGTACACATACTCCCCAGATATATCTAAAAACAGGATATTTTAAGCGATTAGGTGACTCTTCTTAGTGACTGGCAAATCATTTTGGATAAAAGCTATTGGGCGGCGCGTAAACATGTCACAAGTGTCACAATTACGCATGGAAGTAATTGCATATTTCATTTCAGTGTCAAATACCCTCCATGTAAATTACAAACAGTTTCACCTAATATTTTTCAAATACTGGTAAAGGTTATTACCTGCATTGCCAGGGATCCCCCTCAGAATGCCAGCCAGGCTGGGCAGGGATCTGCGTTTTCTGCTGTGGTGCAGTTTCATCATGGACATGTACTTGTTTTTGATATGCGCCGGGATAACCAAATTCTCCAAATCCCTTTTGTGGATCTTGGGAACTTCGTCCAAGCCCAGTTTCTGCAGTAGCGCGTCCTTCATATCCTGGTGCGTAAAAGCCTTAGTGAGGGCAAGGAAAGCGGCGCAAAGGACACAAGCGCGGAGGAAATCCATCAGTAAAACTTCAGTGGTCCAGCAATTAGGGGAAGAAAAGCAGCACAGTAGCAGTCTATTGCCCAGAGGAAGACGGTGGCCCTCTGACACTCGAGTGGCCCTTATATGCTCGTGGCCCTCCCAGTCGTTCGCACTTTGTCGATGGGGGTGGGGATCGTTATCAGAACAAAGGTGCGACAATAAAGCCCCGTCCTAAACAGGATATCTAAGTGGCCATACTTCAAACAGTAACTGGGGACTCAAGTGCTATCCGTTTTGTGTAGGTGTAATTTCACCATAGTTCCACTAAAACTAGACTTATATCGGTGGCCTGTGTTGCATTTAATGTCAAAACGAAGAAATCTGAAACAAGATGATATAAAATCTTGTTTATGGAGTAATTAGAATAGAGTATTGAAGATGATACATCAAGCAATCACAACAAGAGAACATATTGAGAATATTACAACAGATAAATAAATAAAAATAAAGCATCTTTCTGTCACAGACCTGTGTGGGGCAGAGTGCTGATTTAGCTCTTAATAGTAGGGTTAGACCGATATATTGTTTTGCCAATATATAGGGCAGAGATTGGCCCTTTATTAACTATTGAATATCAGCCAGTGTCATCCTTATCCCATATGATAGAGGTCCCTCCCTGACCACAGCTACACATGCAGTAAAATTAGATTTTCTTTGCACATTTATTTGTTCATTTATGTTTTTTGTAAATAAATTCTTTATTTAAAGGTCCAATGTATCCCAGAGGTCCCCTTTTATTGAATAGGTGTGGTGGAGAGGTTTAGGATCACATGATGGCCTAAGTTTTTTGGCGTGAAAATGATCAAACTGACCAAAGATAATGAATATCAACTATCAGAGACTTCAGTGTAAAAATATCAGTATCGGTATCAGCCTTCAAAAACCCATATTGGTGGATCATTAATTAGTAAAGTTATAATAACAATGGAAGTTGAAACTACATATGGCTTTGTGTGACTTGGGCCGACTAAAGTGGCACCTAAATAGTTTTTCATTGATGTTAGTTGTGAGCGGCCAAAACTTTTACTCCACACTTTTTGAACAGCCTGCCGGGTTTTTTCTCATTCTCATTTCTCCAGAACAAAATTCTTTCCCCCGTTTGATTCATCATGTGTGCTCTACTTCTACAGATGTGCCCCAGACAGACATCTCTTGACCCTGTGGCCCTGAAGTGCCCCCTCTTCAGCAGCACCCTTGTCTACACACACCCCACACTCTGATGTGTACATTCCACCGGACGATGTCAGGCCAGGGCAGTCTGGCAACAGTCTGTCACACAGCAGCCTTATTTCTGTCACAGGCTCGATGTGTCTGGCAAGCTAAGGAAGCCATTTTAGCTGGTCACGGTGGACTGAGATAAGGAGGCCCATAGCGTTGTATGAAACCCAGCAGGTCAGCCGGTCAGAGTTCATCCCATTTTATTCCAAGCCCCGTCACCCATTCTTTGCCCTCTTCAACAGATTAAAATTATTAGCCAAACAGACAGTTAATCCAGGGGCTGGGGGGCCGGCGTGAATGTGGATTGGGGCAGGCTCTTCACAAGTTGGTGATTATCTGATTCCATTGCGAGGATTTGCCTTGCCTTTTTTGTCACACAAACATTAGAAGATGGTCCTCTCACTGGCTGCCCAGAAGGCCCTGTCCTGCAGTTGTGTATTGGGCTCTGTTTGCTTAGAGATGTCAGACAGACTGAAGGGGGACACAGGAAGAGCAAATGACAGATGACTGCCAGGAGGGGAACATCTATAGCCACACACTTCAGTTAGTCCCTGGATCTTACTAACAAGCACATTTTAACTGAAATCTAAATTAGTAGTGTAGACCTGATATATGTCGTGTCTAGGCTTATAACATTATTATTATAGATTTAGAATAACATGCTTATTGTACATTTACAATTATGCTGTTATATTTTGGGTTACAGCTTAATGTCTTACAGTTGTATTACAAAACACTAGGAAAACTTGAAACTCCAAAATGTTTTTTGCATCTATGTTTACATTTATAAACAATGCAATACGCAATGGAACAGGAACATTCAGGGATTATGGTGGACATGTGTTGTATATTCATTTTTTATTCTGCTGGAGTTTCATTTCGAAATGAGGTATCCGTCAATTCTTACAAATTATTGCTTGAATGTAAAGCATATTAAGGCTTACTATTTAAGTTCTGAGTCATTTTAAGACCTTTGTTTACAAAATAGTTATGTTTATGAGGATAGAATCATCTGTGTTTTGTATATATTGACAAATGAAATTAAAATATTTTCCCCCAAAATCTATACACGATGAACAGAGCATTTTGTAATAGTACCCTTATGTACACTACTGTACAATGCAGAGACGTCTCCCTCAAAGCCCACTGACTTGCACTTAAATGAATCCCACAGGCAAGGTAATAATTGGGCAATCAGATTGTCTGATGTAAGAATCATCATTGTAGACATGTAAATTCAGACCAAATCCATTGTCCAGTCCAGCCAAAGGCCAGTCTAAGTCTAAGTGCCTGCTCTTCAGTCTGTGTGCTGTTAAGAGCCTAAAATACACAAGGAATGTTCTCCCTCACATTACAACCCCTAATTCGGTAAATTAAGATGCCCTTTGTGTGATATTTCTCAGTCTTTCTTCCTTCCCATGCCAATCAAAGACAAGTTCCCTAGTTCAAAGCTACATCTGATGTCCCTAGGTGCCATTTCTTTTCAATCAAAGGCCAACAAGCTCCTACAATCAACAACACAGGTGTTAATTAACATCCAGACATTTGCATTCAAAAGCAGTCCAATTTATAGGTCATTCCCTTCCATTTGTGAAACATGAAATCCCCTTGCTCACAAACATAAAAAGTGCCATTGTGGAAGGCCTAGTATAGGGTTACAATCCTTGTATAAGGTAACAATCTGCTCTCAAGACAATGTTAAATATCAGTGAAGAAGGGGCCATAAGAGTTTGGGCTGTTTTGCATGTGGTTTGCACATTTCAGCAAAGCAGGCATCTTGGTTTGAGTCTCTCACTAGGAACAAAGTGGAGCTGCTGCCAGCTCAAAAGTCAATATTGAAATTGTGTTGGTGGTCAGGGCAAATTCCTAATTATTTACATGTGTGTATTGTCACTAGCTTCCTGATTGTGCCAGATCTTACTATAGCCTGCTTTATCTGAACATCAAATATTTGGGGAATTGAAATGCTCTAGTTTGCACCTTAATAGCCCATGCAGTTGCAGACGTCAAGATACACTCAAGAGTCTGGATCAATCTATGAGCCGGCTGCCAATAATCATTGATCTAGTCTGAGGCGCATCAGACAGCGAGGAAAGCGCTAGACATGTGCAAGGACAATATAATTATTGCTCAATTGCCTCTACATCTCGACAAACTACAGGTTAGTCTAATTGCATTTCAAACAATTAATGACGAATCAATCAAGGCAGAGGCGGAGGTTTTAATCCCTGTATAGACTTCTCGAAATAGGATCAGACATTTAGCAGACTGATTAGATAGGACTAACATTAAATATTTTCGTTAACTTAATTAATCGACGGAGGGGAGGCTTCAAGTGTGTAGGCTATTTTTGTTGCATGGCGGAAGAAAACGATTAAGACCTATATTTTTAAAAAATAGAGGTAATCCCATACATCACAGCTACCTATCGTTGATGATAAATAATATCGGAACCATTTATATACAAAAGGTAGATCTTGGCGAGGTGAACGAAAACCTGACGAGAATATCATTAAAAATAGCATAGTGATAAAAAATAGAAAACTACAGCACTGACCTACAAAAACCACCAGTCAACAGTTGTTGGAAGGCAGTTTATACACCAGAGGGCGCAATGGTGACGCAGCAAGTGGCCAGAGGCTGCAACAAGTTGACTTGACACTGCAGCACCATGCACAATGACAGAGACAGAGAGACAGAAACACAGATAGATAGATATATATATATGTAGGCAACGTGTTCTTAATTTTGGAATTGTATATGTTTTTATAGATATTGATGATCATGTGCTATTGCATAGGACATGTTTGCTTCCAAACCAAATAATCAATCATCTCAGTATGAATTAAAAGCAGACAGCATGAACTGCTATTTGTTGATTTTGAAAATTATTTCAGTTAAAAAATAAATAAACAATTCTGTCAATAAAATAAGTGAACTGGAGAGAGAGTCAGAAAGAGAAAAAAAAATAGCTTAGGTCACCTTCAAAATATATTTTATTGGACTCATCACAAGACCCAAGTTGAACTGTATGTTCTTATTTTATCACAGTGGCTGTGGTGCTTTGTATCTTCTTATCTCTTTCATGGAAAATTATTGCAGCAATAATCAGTTTGAGTGTGTCAGAATTTTATTTTTGATCTTAGTCTATGTTGGTCTGAGGCCCTGTGCATGAGAGTGCACACACACACACGCACAGTAGGTTCCCCCATCCACCTCCCCCTCCCCCAATTTTCAACCCCTTTGTAGCATAAATTATTTATAGATATACTTTGATTTCAATTATAAGCATCTCACTTCAAAAGGATGGGACATTCGCAAATAAAAGATGATAGATAGTCCATTCCAATTGGGAATAGTTATAAATGAAATGACTGACTTACTGTGCGATTTCAGACCTCAGAGTCATCAGAAATTTGGCTATAGCCTAAAGGCTTGTTTATCTTAGGCACTCTAGCTAGTTTACTCTCAATCTTAAATCTCTTTCACCTGTGGAAGCAGCCAAGGCAGATGTGAAGTGAAAAAAATCAATCAAATGACAACAACTGCAATAATATTTTCAAATGAAACATCAAATGAAACCAGAATTTTCCCCTGGGGAACAATAAAGTATCTATCTATTCTATTCTTTTTATTACTGCCGGCGGCTTTTGGGCTGCAAGCAAGCCACGGTTAAAGCCATGCAGCCTGACTAGTCATATTTGTCATTGATCAGTTCATGAACAGTTTGACTTCAGACATGTATACTCTGAATTTATATTAAGATTAATGACAGTCTAAAAAGTTAAACTGAACGTAGGTGGGTTTACCCTTGATTCCATCCCTGCATGCAATTATAGAAACAAACAATTTTCATGTGTTAGGTGTCTGACCTACCCTGCCATAAAAGGTTGGAAACTCCTGATCTAGGCCTAGGCTCTAGCCCACAAACTAATATATTGCAATAACCATATAATACGACACATGTAGGCAAACTATCTATTATTATGTGCTGAAATTTCCATTGTTGGCAAAACTAAGTGTGGTCCTCCACAAGACCTATCAGATCTCGGAACAGCATTTACTGAAGCAGGAATGTTTGGAGCCAATTAAAGGGCCAGTCGTTGTTGTTCATTGTAAAATGTGCCATTCCATTCCGCACCACGCCACCACCAGACTGACAGCCCGCAGTTTCCATTCACAATATTGACAATCCTGTCCTCTACCCCCACCCCACTACCTCCCTCCGAACAGCAGATGCTGTGACGGCAGTGTGTGACGGGCGCCATGATGATGATCTGGGCTTTTGCCTGCAGCAGCTACCAGAAATAATATAATTCGAGAAGATTGGCTATTAGCTGTAAAGCAAATGACGGGTTACACCATCACACAGCAAAGATGGCGGATTAAACGGTTCCACTTCCATGAATTCTCGTGCGCATGTGCGAAAGTTGAAACCTCACCATAAAATATCGACATTTTCTTTGAAAATGGTTCACACAATGGGCTCAAACCGCCCCGCACTGTAGAGAATAAATCTGTTGATTTAGGAAAATGAGGAACAATTGTCAATATAAATTCCGATTTTATGTATTCAATGTGTAAATATCATCCTGAAGCAAGCGTCCATTAGTAGCTCATTCATATTTTACAGCTGAGCACTACTTCCCCGTGACTTTCCCATGATCCAGTGCACGAGTCCACGGACAATTTTTCCGAAATGCCTATCCAACGGCGTTAGGGATAAAGCTATCTTTTTGATTCTCTTTTATTTTTTAGGTTCTTTGGTAGCAAGCCGCTGTAGCTTGACTGTGCAAAGACGGCAAGAAGCGACCGGCGGGGGAGGCAAAGGAAAGGGGGAATTTAGGCTGTGTCCCGTATTTGGAATAAGCAAGGCAAGACTAAAACTACAGCTTTCTTCTTGACGTGAAACGAGCTCCTCTATACCCTTGAAAGGACCCGCATATTTGACTGCTACGGGCAATGGGACCTCTACTCTCACCGACGTTTTAAACTGTGAAGAAACTAACAGACGTTTGGACATTTCTGGACGAAGAATGGGATTTAAAGGACATATATGCCAGCACTGAGTTGTAAAAACAAGAGGATATTTTCCAATTGGATAAAAAAAAATTAACCCTTTTGTCGAAAGTGGGCCAAAATCCTATTAAGCCGTGTTAAAATTGAACTCAATACAGCCAACTCTTGGGAAAAGGGGGGGAATGTTGGCAGTTATGAAAGGAGAGGAGTAACATTAACGTTAGCTCGCTGGCTAGCTAACTAGCTAACCTAGCAGCCTGCTAACTAAGCCTCTGTCGCCCTTCCATTCCTAGAGCAGAGGAGGGGCGCTGGGGCTTTGTAGCATTGCAGATCTGCCTTGCATTTTTTGGTTGCTGCAGGAATGGAGAATCCAAAATATCTACCATAACTCAGGGAGATCAGTTTAACTGCATTGACGCGGCGTTACATTTTACTCTTGAGAAGATCCGAAAACAAGAGCCTTGAAAAGAAGGAAATAACTGCCAGCTAACGTTAGGGTTTCATCAAAATCTACCGGCCCGGACTGGGTCTATGATTGTGAGTTCTTCTTGTATGTGTCTTGTAGGAATAGGTCTGATAAAATGAGGAAATACCGCACGTCTTATCCGCCTCCCAGATTCTGGATAGCGAGAGGGAGGTCATGAATAGATCTGTTTTAACCTGGAACTAGCCTCTGCTTGCCCTCAAAGCAAAGTTTTTTATTCAAGGTGAGATAACTTCTTATAGGCCCTCTTCGTTACTAGGCCGAGGGGGTGTTTGATTGTTCATTCCCTACACAGTTCCCCCCATCATCACTTAAAAACCAACAGCCAGAATCATGTCGGGAGAAGTGCGTTTGAAGAAACTGGAAAAGCTGATCCTGGACGGGCCAGCTCAGTCTAATGGCCAATGCCTTAGTGTGGAGACGCTGTTGGATATCCTTGTTTGCCTTCACGATGAGTGCAACAACTCCCCGCTCAGAAGAGAGAAAAATATCCTGGAGTTTTTGGATTGGGGTAAGATTTTCCTTTATTTTCCTTTTTATTCAGCCTCCTTTCTTGGGTAAGATGATAGGCTAATGTTAGTGGTGCAGTGGCCCTCCCTTTCCCATCACATTCCTTTTATAGTAGTAGTGGGGCTCAGTTGGCCTGCTCTCTCAGGCTAGCCCTCCCTAAAAGCAAGGCCACTTTACTTCAATTTAGTTTTCACAGCCATGTTTGCATGCTTTCCTTTTTATGGGAGTGTGAGAGTTTTTCGGGTAACTTTCCACCTGGCTTAATTTTCATTTTCTTAACAACACGAGTTTGTTGCAACAAATGTGACAAAAGAATGGTGTTGTGTTGCCATTTGCTGCATAGACATAGCAGTAGCACACCCTGAATGTTTGGGTAAGGACTTTGAAGTTTGCAACTTTCCCACTCCCCTGGTGAAAGCAAGTTAAAAACACACAGGAGGCAGGAGGACCACACACAAACAACTCAATCATTTGTGGAAAAGAACTGTGTGTGTGTGTGTGTGTGTGTGTGTGTGTGTGTGTGTGTGTGTGTGTGTGTGTGTGTGTGTGTGTGTGTGTGGGTAGGTGAGGTTTGG